>JABFPM010001783.1:0-18741 GCA_022817325.1 Idris sp. 1 HC-2018
CAAAAAAAAAAAAAAAAAGAAAAAAGTGACGAAACTTCTCGAGTCTTCTTTATAAATTTTTAATTATTCAAGTGCAAATAACAAAATTAATTAACTCAAATTATATCAATTTAAAGGTTAATTAAAAAAAATATATGTTAGTGTTAAAATAAAAATGAATATAATAAGTTATTCTTATTTCTCCTAAAACAATTGTGTTTGCAATATATTTGAATTTTGAATTATTGCTTAACAAATGATAAAAACAGTAAACAAAATAGATTTGGCAATACAACAAATACGCAGAAATTAAGTTGAGCATTTAAGTGAGCTCGCATGTTGGTGACAAAACGCTACTACTCAAAGTGATGGAAAATTTGGAACATCCATTGCATACCTTTTGCGAATCCTTTGAGTCCTGGGAAAGTTTAGTTCATAGCACAATGTCGGAGCCAGTATATAGTAGTAGAGATCACCTAAGTTGAGATTGTCTGGATATTGCACCAAGTGAGAAGATCCTTCCACTTCTTCGTCCGAGTCGTTTTGTTTGTTGCAAGTTTGCTTCACATTGGATGCTGAAAATTCGTATTGATAGCTTATTACCTAATGCACTTGAACAAAATAACACTTTATAGCTTCAGCTAATACAAAAACAGTACTTTTTGTAATTTGGTTTAAAAAAATTGAATACCTTTGGGAGAGTAAAACAATTTATGAAAAAAAAATCCTTAAATTACCATTTTAATGGTTATCTTTTGATAAACATTTATTTGCAACAATTTATAAAACGTCGTTTTTCATGATACGAGTCAGAATATACTGAAATGAAAAACTGAAACTACCGACAAAAGATTAACCAATGTTTGTAAAAAAAAGTGACAAATAATCGTTGTGAAATTAAAAGCAACGAAGGAAGCATTAAATAAATTTATTTGTTTTCAATTTCAAAAATAAAAAATATAAAGAAAACAAGTGAATAATTGAAGCTACATGTTTTTATCATTCATTTTACGTCTTTCAATTTTGTTCTGTCGAATTTTAAAAAGCCCCAACCAGACATTTAAATAATTATTTTTGTACCAGTACAATTATTTATGAACCGTCTGTCTGGCGGCCAAATTTGTTTTGTAAATCGAGTTATTTTCGCTCGGCATAAAAAAAAGTTTAAACTGCTCGACTTATTCAAATGATAAAATAATACGATTCTTTGGTAATTTTTGAACACTGCTTTTCCTCCAAGTCAGTGATTTGAATTTTCGCACAATACAACAAAGTTAAAATCTATTCACGTGGATAGTCACGTTTGCAAGCTCACGGAGAGATGTGCAAAGTACTGACAGCTTGAGCAAAATCGCGCTGTAAAATTGGAAAGCGAAGATTTGAATTGTAGAACACCGCGATGAAACTATCGAGCGAGGCATCTTGCTTGTCAAAAACCTCGTCTTACAAGGTGCAAGTGTCTCGTCAAAAGCAGAGGGATTCGCGAAAATCACATCCTTCGGATTTTGCGTTTTCATTACATATCTCTGTGCTTTATGCTGAGCTATTTGTCTACCTCCATTCAAAAAAGTCTTCACTTTTTTAAAAGCTCCCACCAATCACAAAATGAATAGTAATATTTATCGAATCAATTTTTATTATATTTATTTCTTCAGCGCATTATTCATATAATTCCATAAATGAAATGTAAATAAAGCCCGGCATTATAGTTTTAAATTGTGGCGTATTAAATGATTTAAATAATCAAGTGCTTTTTATGTTTATTAAACATTCATTTAATTATGCTTATTTTCTGAGGATATTTAATGTTAATTAATTGACTTGTGTTCTAATTATATTTTCAAATTTCATTTCAACATTAATTAACAAATACAGAAAAAAAAGATGTAACAATTGTGTCAGCATATCTTTTAAGCAAATTCTGTAACGTGCAAATAAAAGTGTATTAATATTTGCAGTATGAAATGTTTCTCACATTTCGATGTTATCGTATTTTCCATTTTCGTGTTCAATTATTATGCGCTTCTCAGTAATACAATTTATTTGGCAAAATTGCTTCAAATGAGCGAAGATATATATTTATTTTATTGCTCTCAACAGTTAAGTTTATCATTATTATTATTATTACTTAGAAAGTCATGTGGAACATTTTTCTAGTGTTTATTGTATAATAATATTGCTAGTAGCTTTAAATTATCTGGGCCAGCTTTTTCACGCTGCAAATTCACTTAACATTGATCGTTATTGAAATTCTATCAAATGTTTCAGGGTGTAATTGAATTTAACAAACACTAAAAGTTATTAACTTCCATTAACTCCCCTAAAGCTTTACGTGTAAATATCTGTAAGTAAAAGCTTTTTGACATCGACATCAATACGACAGTTTTGAATGTCCGATGCTTTGAATAATGGATTCAATGGGAAGCAGAGCGAGCTTTAATTTTAACATTTACTGAATTGCATAAATTGTCGTCTATTTGAAGAGGACAAAATTATGATTGACGTATGTTACACTGCATATGTAAAAAGCTTTGTTTGTGTAATGTAGATGCAATTGATGTTGTTTCCGCAATTCTTTAAATAAACAATAGATGCATTTTAGCTGCAAATTATTTTTGCAAAATGTCACGTTATCAAATTAACATTCCATCTCCAGAAAGAATGGAACAAACTAATACTTTAACAAAAATAATTCAGGATCGTACAACGACTTAACCTTTAAACTCACGGTAATTGGTGCCATTATTTTACCATAGAATTCAAAATAACGTAAATACGTAAGTGAATTTACGAAAAAAATGTGTATATAAAAGAGTAATAATAAACAAATAAAATCAATTATATATATTAAGATTTTATTTTTCTGGTTGTGGCTTCTGTCAAATGCTCGAACAAAATTTGTAAATGAATTTAAATGAAATGAAAGCTTGAAGTCTTACTTCGTTAATGGAAAAAAAGCTAAAATCAAAATTACAAACAAACATTTTCGGTGGAAATTAGCCGAGTTATGAGCTAATGAAGCCGAAAGTCACGAGTTTACTTGAAATTGACATAACATTCTTAAATTTCATCAAAACTCAATTTTTTTTTAAAAGACTGTAAGAAATCTATGTTTTTTTTAGTATTAATGAAAGTAACGTTTTGGAACTCTCCGTAATCTGTAAATGATTTTAAACTTCATCCATTTAAAAAAAACAATTTTTTTTTATTTCATGTTTTTTTCTAATTTGACCGTATCGAAAACTTAAAAATCAATATAAAGGTCTGAAAGTACAGATTTTAAGCTTTCATTTGCCTTAAAGTAAAGCCAATTTTGATGAAAATGACCATAGTTATGATAATTTGAAAACTGACAATTTTTCATCCAAAATTTTTTGTTCCTCTAATATTTTTGACGAGTGTATTTTCGCTACACGTGCAGAAGAAGTGTCTTCTTATTACACTGTTTGCAGTGAGAGAGGGGAAAAGTAAAATTTCACGAAAAGTAAAAGTGTCATTTTTGTCAGGAAAAACAGTGTTAAAATAGCGATTTATTCTGCACTTGTAAGGAAAAATATCGTACTTAACTTGTGGAAGAAGTTGGCAATTTTCCACGAGTGTGAAATAACCGAATGAGCGAAACGACCCTAGTAGGAATGAAACTGGGGGTGCTAAGAAATGTATAAGGGCCCTAAGTGGTTTTTAGCTAGCCAAGCCCATATCGTGGAATGCCAACCTTGGACTAATCTACGGGCCTTTATTGATAATCCTTAAAGACTTAAAAGTATGTAAACCGTCCTGAGACGAATTGTGATTTAATATCGGACCAATAGGACCGAGACATATAAGGGCATGTAACGGCTCTCCCTTCTTACACCTAACCAAGAATTAAACAAATTTAAGGTAGGGCCATTCATGGCCTTTACTGGATTTACTTGGAAAAGGCTATTAGAAAAGGGCCAACGAAGGCCCACACTAGGCATGCCTAGAGAATATTAATATAAATATTTATGTCGTTTTTAATAAATCCTTTCCCAAGTAGGAATCGTGGGCTCTATATGGGCCTTATCTCGAATAAATTTTGGTCGTAACTGGTGGAAATGCTAGTCTTATAGCAAATTTGAAGTGGCGTCAATGTAACATCTCACTCTTACAAATTTTAAACAGGACAACCATGCTAGGGCCTATCTAGGCCTAATGACGGAATTTATTCATTGGGGTTTTATCATAGCAAAATCTAGGCTCTAGGTGGAACACTACATACTGAGACCCTACATGATTCATTGGTATGTAATCAGCAACAATATTGGGTCCTACGCAGGCCCAATAATATTATTCATTAAATTGCCCATTTTTAAAAAAACTTTAAATGCTTTATTAAACAAAACTATAAAGATGGATATATTAAGCATAATTCGTATTAAAAATTACATAAATATTCGTATTAATTTTTTCCTGATAACCCTTTCTTGGTAAACCCAGTCACGGCCATGACTAGCTCTACCTTTAATCCATTTAATTCTTAACTAGGTGTAAGAAAAGGGAGGCATTACATGCCCTCATGAGTCCCGACATTGGTTCTATATTGGACCAGAATTGGTCCTAGGACGGTTTACCTACTTATATGATTTTAAGGCTTACCAATAAAGACCCGTAGTTACGAGCATGATTGGGATTCCATGATATGGGCTTGCATAGATAAACACCACTTCGGACCCAAATACATTTCTTGGCATCCCCAGTTTCATTCCTACTAAGGTCTTTATAGTTTCAATAATTTAAATGTTTAATAGATCCCATTATTGGGCCTAGATAGACCTGTTGTCCTGCCTCACAATTTTCTATTTTTTCATAATTACAATGTTAAACAATGTTAAAATATAAATATTCCATATTTTTAAACTTGAAAAATGTTCTTTAAAATTATTTCTAAAAATTGAAGAATTTCTAAATACATGATTCACTTTAAAGTAAGTTTATTATTTCGATTCAACGAGTTAATTTTAACTTAAGTTGGAATTTCTCTTTAGCAAATTCCACAGCAAATGTACTGGGTAAGAACTTAAAATTTGAATGAAGTAATTTGGGTTAAACAGTCCTAAAAGTAACTACTCGCTTGAACGGCTGCTGATGTGAATCTAACATGGTCCTTTAATAGCTACAACTAAACCTCAGCAGCTTATCTAGTGTGAAATGATTCAAATTCTGCTAATTACTTTGCATTGGTATTTACATGTTGCCCTCATTGTCCGAAATCTTCAGCAAATAGTTAAGTAAACAAAAATGACTTATATTTATGCTTTTAATTCAGAAAAAAAAACGTCTAAAACATTAAAATGAAAATAAGCATACGAAGAGGCATTAACTTTCACTACGAAAGTTTCGTGTGATAATCAGAAACTCGTGTCAGAGAAAATAATTTTTCTGAAGTGACAAACATGTGATTTTCTTTTGAACCTGACGTTGCACATGCACATCTTTAGCCGTTCAAAGGGATTTGTTATTACAATTTTCTTGAAAAAATTCTCCAAGTTCAAAGTGGATTTTTTTTTCTAGACAGAAAGAAGATTGCAACTGGTGTTAAACACGAAATAATATTTTTTATGTCCTTTTTTCCAATCACATGGTCGTCGCAATTTCAAGTTATACGAGCGCTTTTGCTTCATATATCTCAAAATGAGAGAAGGAAACACGAATCTCACAAATTAACTCGCCCGGCCAATGAGTTCTCCACGGCAATGTAACGTCGCCAATATTCGCCAGCCAATCATTGATCGCTACTAACTTTAAGTCCCAGGATTAGGCTTCATTCAAGTGCTATCCTGAAAGTATCTGTATCTAACAAACTATCTTTCTCTTTTTTACAACAACAAAAATGCAACAAAGTTTTACATCTCAAAATTTAAAGAAAATTCATCATCAAATTTTAAAGTTTAAGAAAGTTTAAGTCAAATATACAAAAACAAATAAAAGTTCTTGGACAATATACAAATATAAAACATTACGCAACCTGGGACAAAAATTGGAGCTTTTTTAAACGAGCAAACTAGTTTCAGAAAGAATTAAAAAAACATTTTCGATCAAAATTAAAAATTACTAAAAAGAAAAAATATCTTACCTAAATTCAATATAAAAACATTAAACAAGTATTTCGTTTTGTTTCTCGGATGAGCACCGTAGGAGGCTCAGAGAAAGACTGACAGGGCGAGCAAATTCACTTGAATTTATATCGAGAAAAGGAAGATACCTGCGGACCAATCAGCGCGCGACATCGCCCCCACTACAGGGCGCAGTTCTGCTCCCACTTTCTAAATAAGGCCGATCGCCGAGACACTGAGTTTCAGTTACACTGGCTTAATCTACAAATTGAATTTAATGTTTAATGACGAAGATAACAGAGCATTATCTTTGATAAAGCTAACTGCTGTTTCCTTACTGATAAAACTTTTAAAGTCAAAATAAATAGTCAAATCTCCGAGTCCCAGAACATATTAGCAGGTGTAACACAGATCTCACACTCAGGTCCAACATTATTTTTCGTATACATTAATGACATGCCTGAAAATGAAAAACCGAAATTGCTCAATTTGCCGACGACATGGCAATTTAAGCAAAGTCACTGAAAGTTGACTACGCTCTAAGAGCTGCCAAAACTCATTGTAATGAACTACAGAAGTACTTTGATAAATGGAGAATAAAGATAAACTTAGTTGATAGAAACTGAGTTGATAGTTTTCCGCGAGACAATTCAAACTATACGTTAAATCTGTTTATGAAAAAATAAGAGCCACATATAGTATAGTGCATCTAGCTCTACACATTGATCGGCCTTTTAATTTTAAAACACATTATACTCAAATTAATAGAAAAACTCAAATTCTCACCTCGAAATTATACTTTCTCCTAGCCAAAAACAGCAAACTAAACAGCAAAAACACATTCATAATTTACAAATTTATAATCAAACGAACCATCATGTATGTGTGCCCTGTATGGGGTGGTATGATAAAGAAATATGAACACAAAATTCAAAATAATCAACAGATTAATTTATAATAAATACTACTACATACGCATTAAGACATTGCACAGTAGTTCTAACATAGAATCCATAGATAAATGTATTAAGAAATCCACTGATAGCTTCTATAAATCAATAAAAAACATAGACTAAAATTATAAGCTAAATGACACTCCATTTAAAGTAAAACTAAATAAACCTCTTCTAAAACTTATTTTATATAAATGGTTTGTTTTGTTTAAATTACTTTGGTATATTTTATTTTATTTGTGATATTAATTTACGGTTGGTTAATCATACTTAAAGTTTTTACTAGTCGTTTTCCTTAAAACTCAAATTATAACATTGTATTCTAGGTATAATGACATAAAGTATGATTATTATTGAGATCATTATACATAATTAAAGTTATATAACTAGGTATATGTTCGAAATTACATAAAATGTACTAAAGAAACATTGTAAAAAGAGTTTAATAAAAAATGTTTCAATTCAAAATTTCAGTTTCAGTCTCGCGCATACTCTCTCACGGTAAACAACCACCCTGGTAAAAATCGAATTCGCGCCCCTTAAAGGCTCGCCCTGATAAATTTCAGGGATCTTTGTAGGCCTTATGAATGTTGAATTCGGGTCCTTAAAAGGGATGTAACACCTAACCCTTATAATGCCTATATACTTCACCCTATTAGGGCCTATAAAGGCACTATTAGTTCATACCCGGAAACTTTTTTTATTTAAAAACAATAACAAAATAAAAATGAACATTTCAATTTGTATTATCATTATGTTAATAATAATAAAATAATTAATCTTGAAAATGCAATTTATTATTTTTTCAAATAATAAAAATTTCGTATCGCGGGGAATCGAACTTATGATGCTGACGTTTTGTGTATATCTTATACAATATTTAGCTCACAGGACCACGGAAGACATTAGAAACCTGACGTTTAACTGAAATACTACTCAGCTGAAATTGTTTTACATCTTCTGCTTACACGTTATTATGTAAATTTAAACAATATCTTAAACAAAATTTGGAATGAAAATAAACAATTACTAATAAATACAAAAAAAAGTATAAATTATAAAGAAATTATTAATTTTAGCATACTTTGGTGTGCACTGATATGCCCCTGACATCGCCGTTATTAAACATTAAAATTTAATTAAAAGGTAAGCTTCTTTATATTCCTTTAGATGGGCAAGGTGGCCCCTAAAAAATGTTTTTTTGGTGAAACCAGGGTTTACCACAGTTAGCCTTTAAAGGGAACTAGTTATCACGTGGACAAACCACGATAAATTTTTACTAGGGCAGGACTGAAAGTGTAAATTAGTTGAATTATATTTTATAACTTTATAATTTAATGGTGAATCGAAAATCGACGAGAAACTTAATAAAACGGCTTTCTAATTTCAAGGCCAGTAAAGTTTTGAAAAAATAGTGATATTATATGATTATGTTTTTCGTGAGAAAAAACTTATAAACTTAAGTATTGAAGTCTGGAATATATTGTTTTTCATCTCTGGGAGCGGTAATGTGACACTTTTTTCCATTGGGAGATGTAGAAATTGGTCTTTTCCGCCCTTCGAATGAAAAAAATAGTTTCTGCCACGGTGGGAAAAACTAACCGTCACTCGTCTTTACAGCGCTTGGCTTCGCTTGGGGCTGCAAACCCACCGAGTGAACAACTCGCTACTTTCTTGCGTTAAGTGTAAAATTTATTGTAAATAGTTATATTGAATCATTTATTTTTGTTTTGCATTCAATATTGCTATTTGCAGATGATTTTTCAAAAATAATTGCCCAAGAAAAAAGTATTTGAATTATTTTTCTTTTTGCAGATAATACCGCTTCCTCAATGATTACAAAAATAATATCGAGTGAATGCCGCGAGAGAAAGGCAGAAGTAAGGCGGAAAACGTGACTGCTATAAGGTAGAGCTCTGGCGTCGCGTGCCACAAAACTATTCGTTCGGATGAGTTTCTGAAAATCCGGTCTCGCGCGACCCTTCAACTCCTGCCTTAGGCCACTTCTATATCAATCTCACAGCTCCTTGTGCCCCTGTCCCCTCTCTTCGTCTTGTTATAAAGAACATCTTATAAACCACGCTATCGTGTACGTGCAATATCGTAATCCTTTGCATTTTTGTTTTGCCAAGACTTATGGTGTAAATCATCGTTTTCGTTTGAGAAAAGATGCGAAAAACTTAATCCGAAAAATAGTAAAAGAAAATAATATTTTTTTATAAATAAAAGGTTTTAAAAAATTATGCTTATAGATAACATTTTTTGTACTTTTTTTCGTTTGTCTTTGAGAACTTGGAAAACAAACGAATTCGATACACTTATAATTTTACTTGTTAAGTCCGAATAATCAATATCCAAAACAAGTTACAGAAATAGAGGTGAGACAGATCGGGAGTTAAATTGGATGGAAATTATTTGCCCGTGCACACTGTTCCGACTTACACCATGAGCCGGATTGCATTATACACAGTACCAAGTTTTATAAAACATTTCTTTCATCAATTGGATTAAGTTAGTTGTGCGTTTAATACGATTAAGTTGTTTAATTTTAGTTTCAAGGCAATTCAATGCTCAATTATTTAATTTAAAATTATTTCTGATTTTGGAATCTGCTAAAATTTATTTTTTTAAATGAATAATTAAAGGCAGGTGGGTTAATTGTGAAACGTATTATAAAAAATACAATAGAATTGTTTATTTATATTTTGTTCGCAATTTAAAAAAAAAAACGAAAAAATTGATTTTAAATTATGCAAATATTGCTTAGATTTTTAGCTACTTTAGTAAATTTTTACAATTATTTCAAATGTAGTTTTAACAAAATTTAAATTTTTTCAGTAAATTCCAAGATTAAAAATAATTGTATTAAAATTCCTAATATCAAGATCGTCACTCATCCCATTTATTAATATTTCTATAAAAAATGTTAGATTTGACACAAAATAAGGCTCATCTACAAATCAAACCTACACATTAGTTTCATTAAATGTAATCATACATATGTTATTCTCACTCACGGTAAAACCCCATAAATTATAAACGTTAGAAACGAAAATAAGAGATTACCCGGACTGCGCGACAAATGGTATTCTCATTTATGAGCGGTGTGTGACGTAATATTTACTTAACCAAATTGCTCTCGTAAACCGAAGAAAGAAACAAGTCTAAACAACAGTAACACTATAAGCAAAATGTAGTCAATATAATGCATAAGTTCTCTGTAATGGAAAAAGCAAATTGGTCGTAACTTACATTGTAGATTATTGTAGGAAAGAGACTGCCTCCTCATCCTGCTTTGAGATGTGTTCTTGCTTTTATTGCTATGCCGGCACCACATGTTGACCTGCACGTACGACCATAGCTTCAGGAAGAGGATCGCGTACAGCATACATACGTACATGCCGCCAACTGCAATAAAAATAAGTATTTTTTTTATAACCCCATTTATTTATACACAACGACGAACTTTGAATGAATATTTATGATATAATAGATAATACGAGGAAGAGTTCAACTAAAAAATAAAAATAAACAAGAAAAAGAGGCAAATGAGGAAACGGTGTCACCGTCTTAATTTTAAATGGAAAAGTATTCAGCATTCCGTAATGAAATAACGCGTTTGTAAGTTTTCAACCGGCAAGAAAAAAAAGAAAAGAATGTGAGCGATGCTTAATTTTTATGTAAAGTTGCATGCATTATTTATGAAGAGGGTCCTTGAATATAAAGTTGCTTGTAATTTGATATAGGAAGGATTTTCAAAACAATTCTTTAATCCGGTATCAAATTAGTTTTTGTGTATCGCGCATATTTGTTTCATCATTTGTTTTGACAGCCAATTTCGTGGCTTTTCTGTGTAAGCTTATAAGTGGATTGCGAATAATTTAATTATTTTTGCAACATGCCAGTCACTTTTGTGTAGGTAATGTCATGTGCGTGGACTAAAATGAGTGCAAGTGTTAATTTGTTGCGGCACATAATAAAGCCGCATTCATTCACAATCTGTTCCACGGATAACGCAATAATTGCTCAATTTCATGTCATGCATAAACACAATAATTGCTACGGTATACTAGCTGTAAATGTTAATAACTTGCAAAGTGTGACTTAATTGTGTGCTTGCATATTTTAACTTCATTTTTGTGAATCGTTTCGGTTTTTATTAATTTATCTTCAAATTCGACACTTTTTTCTCAAATACTGGTATTTGATATTTGAATAATTAAGTTTGCAAACTTTTTTCAAACTCTTTCAAACTATTTTAGTTTTTTTTAGGCGTGTCCGAAATGTTTTTTAGAGGCACATAGACTATTTATGGGATTTTTTTTAGAATTTTTGGCACTTCATTTTGCTTTATTGAAATGTTGAATTTAAAAATGTATTAATTTCATTTGTCGTAGATTCAAACGTAAATTCACGTAAATTTATTTGCGAATACTCTAACAGTTTCAATTTGAAATAGGCTTTTTTTTGTCATGATTATTAATTCAAACACAAAATTTCAATGTACAACCTAAACAAAGCTCCTCTTCTGCTATTTCATTAATATTTGTTTTATTATTACGTGGCAATTCATTTTGAATTTACTTCAAGCAATAAGAAGCTTTTATTTATCTATACATAAGCTCGGTCTGAATTTACCAAGCAGTTTCACTTAAATGAAGAATGACATTGTTCTTCAAGTTCATTCAAGAGAAAATCCCTTGCTGCTATGTTTTTTTCCAGCGATACTAATAATTCATGCATTTATTGTAAATAAAAAATCACAACATAAAATGTTCTAGTTCTTATAAGATAGTTGTACTACTTATTATTAAAATTCTCAAATAAAATGGAACAATTTATAGAGATGAATGATTTTCTTAAAAAAGTGCTGAATTTTTTTTTTCAAACTTTATTAAGTTAGTAGGTGAAAATAAAGTTAAAAGACCATAACGTTTTTTAGTACAGCTGTGATAAAAACTCGCATTCATAAGTCCGTCGCCACGTGTCCGAATCTCCCGGGCTGATCTCACTGACCGAAAGTGCGAGTGAATTTTCGTCGAATATCGCCCAACGCGAATTTCAATGAAAGAGTTTTGTGGAACGAACGTGCTGGCTCGGATACTTCTTGTCCATCCACACGTTGACTCATAAAGAAATTTTATTCGCCATGAATAGACTTTGCAGTTGGAAATAGTTTTTTAAAAAATATTACATAGCAGTTCATCGTCGCTTTTATTTTTTACCTTCGAATTTATGAACTAAAATTATATTGCTTTTTGAAGTAACTCATGCAACTTTTATCATTTCAATTGTTGAAAAAAATTGATTGAACATTTGCTTTTAATTTTTTTTCCAAAACTGCATTCATCAGAAAAAAAATTCAATCGTTCCGATTTTTGCAGGTACTAAGTAACAATGCATTTTTGCAGCGGTTAAAAACTATACTACATTTTAAATGATTGTACTTGTATTTTTTGTTGCTTTTTTAACATGGCCATTTACAATTTGCTAACGCCAAAGTCGATACAGTTGACATCAACAAAATTTACAAAACGATATTTGCTTTTTTAATTGGCCAACAAAAAATTCGTTAATATCAACGTTGAAAGTACGCTGAAAAACAATAGAAAAACGGATATGTTATGATATGAACAAGTGTGCTGCATTAATCATAATAATGCAAAGTAAACTTGCTGAGAGAGAAACAGAAAAATTGGCTGCTTTTTGAATGCGGTCGGATGAAAAATAGGGTTTCACTACTTAGCGTATTTAGATTGTTCGCAGAACATTTGTATATGTATTTATGTGTATATGTTGAAGAGAGAGAGAGAGAGAGAGAGAGAGAGAGAGAGAATCAAACAGCGGCGATCGTATTTCAGAAAGACGCGCACACTTTCGTGCGCGGTTTCTATTTACTTTTCTGCGGGATATTAATTCTTCAGCTAATTTCATGTGTTGCCCTACAAAATTTACTGCCTTGAACGCCAAGTATTTGTTACACAGTCGGGCGTAATTTTGTATTACTTGCTTTTCGCTAATTTACTTTTAGCCGCATAAATTATGCTTTTTAATTCATGCACATACTTTTGTGACATATTAATTATATCAACTTGATTAATTATATATACTTAAAGGATAAAAATTATACTTAAAACAAAAGTACTCAACATTTACGAAGATTAGGATAAGTGTTTAATAATAGCTGGAAATAATTATTTTCATTTGTTGTAATTTAACTTTTTTTTATGTATACATTGAAAAAGAACAGAATTAATAATATAGAATTTTATCTCTTGCAAAAATTGTTTCAACAATTTACAGAAAAATAGACTTTTGGAGCAGAAATGATAACTTCTGTTAGACGTATCTATTTGCAACATGCAACCAAACGTAATTTCCATTTTTTCTAAATATAACAAAGTGCTTTCATATAGTCGACAAGGACGTTGAACTTTTTTTGTTCGATAATATTTTGTCTAAAATATTTAACATTTCATTAATAGAAGGGAAAAAATTATTTTCTCTGCCTAATTTTTTACAATTGGTTATATGACACTTAATAAAACGCTTTTGTTAATGTCAGTAATAATAGTAAGTTCATTTAGTTTAATTTTACAGTTTGGTTAGACAATTCAGATAAAACAATATTTCTACTAAAAAACATTGTCTATATTCGAATGTTGACTAAAGTATGATTTATAATTCAAAAACACGACACTAGAACTATTTGAAAATTCGTATCTCTAGAGAACTATAGTGCTAAAAAGATTTTTGATCATTTTAGATAAACAGAAATACAATTTTTAAACAAATGAAGTTTTTCACTCAGAAATTTACAGATAGTAAAAACACCTTCAAGAAATCAATTGCTTGAAATTTCGAACGAATTTGTTGCAAATTAAAATATTTATAAAGATTTCAATTTTAAAATGAGACACATTTGTTTTGTTGGTAATTCTGGAGTTAAGCCTAAGTTAATTGGTGATAATTTTTTTGTCAATTTCAGCTGCAAATTTTCTTGATCATTTCATCACTTCAATGAATACTTGAATTCTGGCTTGATATCTAGTTGGCACTGTGCTGTAATAGTTCTGCGGCGTTATCACGCGTAAAGACAGTTCTTGGCAGCAAAAATATATATACATATTTTTATTTTACATACGGAATGTGGAATATGCAACGAAAAGTCTTTGTGAAAGAGATAATACCAGATATGAATTATGACGCGAGCTTTACACAAAATCGCTAAGAAATGTAACAGACGTACGCATACACTCTGAAGATTTATTTCCCACATATTTGTACAAAAATAGCGCTGAATTTGAATACTTAGTATTAAACAATGGGAATTTAACAGTACAATTTGTTATCTCAAACGAGTAACAAATACAAAAATTTTTTTCATCAAAGTAAAAAAAAACGAAATAAAATAATATACCTCCCAAGTTAATGAACTAAAAATAAAAAAATCATCTCATATTGTAGGTCTGCTAATAAAACTGAAGTGCTAAAATCAACAGTTACATAAAATTCTATTTTAATAATCACATAAATTTGAGAGTTAATTTTCATTCAAATAGAGCTTTAAATTTTATTTTAAAAATAATAGTGCTATGAAAGTATTATTTGTTCAATAATTACATTTCGATGCCAGGGCGATTGTTATCAGTTGAATATCGATTATGAAACTGGATTGAACATATTCAAGCAGATGACGAGAACAGCTTTCTCCTCATTTCAACAATTTGCCATTAATATGGCAATTGAAATTTTGCTGCAGAAGAAGAAAACTCTCGAAAGAAAACTGGGCTAAGAATCACGTTTGAGGCAGTTTTATTCAACAGTAATGTGAAGATCTTCACTGTTCAATCGCGTCTGATAGCGATGCAAATTATTTCGCTTTGAAGAATTTTTGAAAACTTTGAATATTACATACAATAATGCTCGACAGTTGGAGGCTACTTCAGCTACGAGTTTTGGACCAATTTAAAAAAGTTTGACCATTCTTTAAATTAAAAGATAAAAAACAATTTGAAATTAGTTTGTGTTGTCAAACAAGTGTCGTACTTATTTTTACATTTTAAATATAATTTTATTCTTTCTCTTCAATCATTGTATTTCTTAAGTTTGGACAGCAGCTCCGAAATATCAGTACGGATGTTGAGTTCAGAAGTACAGTTACCATTATTCTAACGTCCAAAATGTTTTACTTTAATGTAAAATCGATAGTAACAGTGCCGAAATCGAACAATCAAAACTAATCCAATTGTTCTTGAAGTCTCAGGTTAAATGTTCTACCAAAAACGTGTGTGTATATATATGTACAAATTTTGGTTCGAATTTAGTTATTTTTTTGTGACTGCAGATAAAGCAAACTTTAACGATGGTTTTCTTGGTACATCGGAAGGGAATATTCCTTGAGATAAGTAATTTTGACACAGGTTTTAACAAAGCCGTATAATGGCGACGACAAATTAGCATGCACGTCAAGTGCATTTAATACCAGCAAAACTATATCTTAGCGCTAATGTAATTGTGTTGCGCGTGCTAGGACGCATAACAGCTGTGTTCCTAAGCATCATTAGCTTTCCGGGTAATGCTGCTTTTACCGTGTTGTGGGGTTGACAATTACATTGTCTACCACAAGAGCGAATGTTCTATGTCCGTATATTACGACCTTTAAATTGTCTAGATTAAACAAGCTTTGTATAATCTAGGCAATTCTTCTTCTGGATGTATCTTTTAAAAGATAAAATATCGATTTGCGGTGTGTTGATGGCGGTAAATGGTTCATGTTAGAAAACCACGCGTTAAAGGAGCCTCAACAACAACGAACAATTATTTTTCACTATGTCCACTGTAATGAACATTTTACGAACATCGAACATTCGATTATTCAACAAGTTTTTCTAATAATCTTTCAATTGTTGTGTATGTATGATGTTTATTTAGCATAGAGTATCCACTAGGCGGTAACATACTACAATTACAATGAAGCGTAAGAAAAGCGGGAAATATACTAGAACAAATGTCCCGTGCGACAATTTGTATTGTTCAAAAATTTGGACAATTCTTTAGAAAACCGTTTTCAACAAGTCGAAACGTGTTGTTTTCGAAACTGATTTTTTGATGATTTTTGAAGAAGTTCTAGAACTTGTAAATTTCAATACTCTCATTTTGAAGTTTCTAGGAGTTGTGAGCACTTCAGTGCCTACATAATTTTTCCAATTTTTGACAAAGAATGCGAGAAATTTGACAACTAGAAGTCAGTGAAAAATTTAATTTTATTCAGTAAGAAAATAATCATTCATTTGATTTCACTTTATTTACAATAAATGTTTATGAAATTCAGAGAAGAATTTTGTCTAATGAATAATTTAGATATTCACATCAATAAACCTGTAGATAGTCAACATAAGCCTTATTTTATTTTAAATCCACCTTTTCTTAGAAGTATAGAATGGAGACAGCTGGAACATCTTGTATATTATGCGTTGCGGATTTCGGGCCTCCATAAATAAATAAATAAAATAGTGTGTATGATTTAGAAAGCCTATACTTTTGCTTATGAGCGTTCCCATCAAAAACCTACATTTATATGTTCAAAAAAATAATAATCATAATAATAACAAATTGAATGCACACCTTCCCGACCATATTTTTCTTGACGCTTGATCTCTAAAGTACACGAGAAAAATCGGGAGCAGTGAACATTTTAGGGATGACACTTATTTTGATTCAATTTTCTGAATTTCAACAAAGCTCTGTACGCGCAAAGATAAAATCAAAGACAAAATTATTTGAAGTGGCTAAAAATTGAGATATCAGTAAATGTTGACATGACAAATCAAATGACACACCAAAATTGACCAGCCGACGTGTCACAGAGCGATCACAAGTTTAAATAAAGGTCAAAAATAAATTTAATACTAAAATAATGGGAAAAAATGTATTTAAAAACAAAAGGTCTAAAAATGAAATTTTTTGGGACCGCATACAAAATTTAATTGAAAAGTGGGCCCCAGAGCCATCATAAGGTCAAACATTCAATTAATTAAAAAAATACGTCTAAAATTAGTCTTTTAAACAGTATATTCCGTTTAAGCAAAACTTAGTTTCAAAAAAATCTTGAAAAAATACATGTTTAACTTTAATACTTCATTCTAAGTGATTATGACACGCGATTTCATTTTTGGATGGCGTTGATTATTTTTATTTTTGGTCTCAGTAGGTAAACAGTTAAAACCATTGCTCGACTAATTGAGTGATATGAAATTCGAATTTATAAAAAATATAATAAACGACTATTTCAGGGCCATTTAAGAAAGAAATTAGGAACTATAATCAATTCTTAAAGTTTGCTTTATTTAATTAACTTTTTTATTTATTTGTACGTTTAAAAAAATTTAATAAATGAAAAATTCATTTTCTAAACAATTACAATTATTGTTGAACTAATTCAATCCTAAACAATGTGAATGTGTAAAAAAAATAAGAAAAATTATTTCAGCGCCATCTAAGAATGAAATTGCGTACCATAATCCTATCAAATAGAGTATAAAACAGTTAGAAAAACAATATAACATCTTATTATATTATTTTTTGCATATAAGTTAAAATAAAAAAATTAAATTTAAAAATTAATTTTTTTCCAGTTTATACTTTTTTAAGTTGTTAACCATTTTTTCTTCGATTTCATATTTGCGCAGGGAGGGTCCAGAAATACGGAATGGAGATTATGCCATTTCAGTAATATGTGCTAAAATTTAAAAAGAAACTTGAAATTAGAATGCAGTAATATAGGACATACCAATAAATGAATCAAATGATATTTCCTAAAATGTTTATTTTTATTTAAAAAATACTTCATTCATAAGGAAAAATTCGAAAAAATAAATATAATACTAATAAGAAGTACAAAGAATAAAATAATAATTATAGTTAAAAACTATAAATTAAAAGAAATAATTTTAAATGTACAGAGAAAAAATAAATAAAAATACAATGTGTTTCAGATTTATAATACTTAAATATTGTTAATACTGAATGGAATTCATAATAACATGAATTTTACACATTCAATTATCATTACAAATATATCACTTTTTAATACCTCTATGTACTACGGGCCGACAAGATTTTTGTCTTTCACTTAATGCATTGAAACTTTTTAATTTGATATCGATTATATATTTTTTCATTTATTTTTTTAAATGATACTAATATTTTTTTGTTGATTGGAAATATATATGAAAGATTTATATTTTTTTAAGGATCTTTTTTTGTTGATAAACATTCTCCTTTTTGTGAAAAGAAAACGTTAAGCTCTTGCCGTAAACCTTTACAATGTCATTGTAATTTTCGGTTTTTGATATAATTTGTTTTTTATTTGTTAAGATTAAGAATAGTATATTTTGCAATTAGGACAGTGAAAACGAATACAAAAATTAGTATAAAATGACATTTGTCTTTGATTTGAAACCGTCCACCAAAATCCAAAAAAATTATACAGCTCTGGATAGTGCTGCCTCCTCTCGGTAATAATAACAAGAAGACAATTTGCCTCAAATTTATTTTAACCAACTAAGATGATTAAAAAGGTCTAGAGTCACGAAGTTAGTGTCATTTTAAATTAAAATTCATTGTTGTTGAATTTTATCAAATAAAACTAAACAAACGATTCTTTGATAATGGGAGAATCGTATGGTAAAAAGAAAAGTCATTTTGCTTGCATGCTTTTGACTCGGCAC
>JABFPM010001784.1:0-18737 GCA_022817325.1 Idris sp. 1 HC-2018
GCACAAAACATTTTCCAATTGGTTTATTCTTTCCCCTCCTTTTAAATCAAATAAGCTACGATCCACGTGTATCTTTTTTCAAAATTCTTGAACGAAGAATTCCAGATAAAACGAAACATATATGATGGCATGTATGTTGTTATATTTGTTAGATATATGTTACATATTTATTCCCACATATGTCACATATGTGTCCCTATGTATGCCACATGTATAGTAGCGTATGTGGGCACATATATGGTAGCATATATGTCACATATATGATACATATATATATAAACACATATGGCTTCTATATGGATTTTTTCCTGGGCTGTGATGAATCATGCTTTTTTCATTAAAAAATTAGAGTACTTTTTGGCATTAAAGAAAAAAAACCTTACGTTTTAAGGGCTTTTCTCAAGTCTTTAAAAAAAAAGAAGAAAAAAAACCAAGCGAAAACTTGTTTGTCTTCGCGTGATTTTGTTGCCTACTATATGCTGTGAACTTTTTTTTCGAATTATTAAATTATGAAAGCAAACAGACAAAAAAATTAGAGAATACACACAAAAATGAAAATTCCTTTTATACCTAACAGAGGTATAGCGTCCGAGACCTGCGGTAGGGTCTCTGCTACAAGATTCAGGAACACCGTCAGAGATAGCAAGATTGTCACTCCTGAAACAGTTTCTTAATCTTTATTTACCATTCCACATGTGATGATTTTGGAATTTCATTTTTTTCTCATTTTTTACCCAGCGTCTTTTTAAATTATTATTCACCGTAATTATAAGTTTCAAATCAACTTTGTGTCATTATTGAAACTTTTTTTATTTCTAGAAAAGGCATTAAAAAATTTGGTTGAATAAAAACATCCATTTCAAAATGTCAGTTTTTTTTTTAAACAAAAATTATAAAATTAGAAATATTTTGAAAATGAGAAAATTCAATAGCAATAAAATTTTGTCAACTCTTAAGAGTTAATTTGAATGTCTTTCTGTGAAATTGTATTTGATATAATTATGTTGTAATGTGGTGCAGTATGGACGAGTGGCAAATTCCCAAAATGTCAAATTCTCGCATATCTGAATATATAGACGTATGATTGTTATGTACACCATTTAAAATTCAACGATTCGAGAATTAGGAATTTTGACAATTTATTACTTACCTATTTATGTAAATAGTATATTTATAATAAAAAATATATCTCAAGTTTTTTGTTTTTATGCATTTGTCACTATCATCATTAGATTTTCAATTTTTTGTAACAATTTTTTTAATTGAAATTTTGTTTGTAAAAGAAAAAATTAACTTTTAAGTTAGACATAAAATTCGACAAATATTTTTAAAGTTATTTCCACTTGAACAATTTTTAAGTTTAATTTTTCTGTAAAGTATGCACAACTGAAATTTATGTAATTTAAAGATATTAAATCCAAATAAAAAATGCTATTATTTACTTTTTTTGCAGAAAAAATACACTTTACAGATTTATTAAAATCTAATGGAAACGCAGTAAACTGTATGAGCTTAAGAAAACATTTTACATTAAAAAACTCAAACCATTAAACAAAATTTAATTAAAAATATATTAATTTTTTCTATTGAAGTCATTCAATTTGTAAAGTTTTCAAAAAACTTTCAATTGCTATATTGATTTTTTGTATACAAATTAAATGCAGTAAAAAATGTAAAGTATTGATTATATTATTTATAATTGAACCTACGAATTCTAAAAGGGAACTTACACTCGAAAGTGAAAGTTTTGGCAAAAATGTTAGTTGACACGATACGTAAGTTTTGGATTATAATATTATTTAAACGATAGTTCAGACAGTACAAGGTAAGCGAGGGAGTTGTTCCTTATGGTCTAAAGAACATGTATGCCGAATATGAATAATTTCTGTAGTGTAGTATTAAAAATATAATCGTTTATTTATTGTCAACACAATTTTTCAAAATGGCGGCCGGCGATGACAGACGCGTGACACTATAAGTTTTATATGTTTAATACTACAATACAGAAATTATTCATATTTAATAAAAATGTTCTTTAGATCGCAAGGAACAAATTCCTCGCTTACACTTATACTGTCTGAACTATTGTTTTAATAGTATTTAAATCCAAACCTTACGTATCGTGTCAACTAACATTTTTGCCAAAACTTTCACTCTCGAGCGTAAGTCCCCTTTTAAAATCCGGAGGTTCAATTGATCGAGTGATCAGTATTCTATTCACTGGCAAAATGAACGAATTTTAGTTAGTATATTTGGTATATTTTTGACAATAAGTTGTGCGCCAATATGCGGTGTTCAGTTTCCTCATTGGTTGGAGTTTTCTGTACCCAAATTTTTGCTCTTACCAGAATAATTATTTTGTTTTATATTATGGCGTTGTTTTACACGAATTTTTTGTTTTCAAATAATTACTCTTTGCCGTGTAACATTTATCTTGTTTTAGTTAGATTGGAGTTTAATTTATAGCAGTTTGTGTTGCAAAATAAACGAGTCTCTGTGGTGAAGTCCCTTATATATGAGCCCAAAATCCCTGGCCATAGTAAATCCCTGAGACTCGATCTCTGTTGATTAGGCTAGTGCACCGCACCGCAGCGCCGCCATGCGATTTAGTGCGGAACTACATTCTCAGCTTGGAATAAATGACTTATATACAAATCTTTCAGGAAAGAAAAAAAATGTTATTTTAAATAAAATTGCATTATTTAAATGCAACTAAAATTACGCATTACAAAATTCAAATAATACTTGTTTGCGTGCAAAAATTGATCATCGAGATAAATATACATTATACATGCAGAGTAAATTAAAGTAAAATGAATAAATCAAATAAATAATAATAATATTAAAAAAATTGGTTACTTTTTATTGGTATCTCTGTAAATTTTCAAAGTTAGGATATAATTATAAAAAAAAACAATATTTGAAATTGAAAAAATTGTGTACAGCTTATAATAACAAGACATAAACTTATATAGATTGTCAGAAAATAAAAAATAGTCGATAAAAATATCAGCACATGATTTTCCAATTGAGTTACTCGATTTACTACGGCTTCGATATCTTTTTACTTGTATTTTTTAGGATATGCATTTAACTTATCGAAAATTTTATCAGAAGTAAGAACATAAATCTTCTTACAACTCGAGGTAACGTATAAGAAACTAGAACTATCAAGAAGATTATTGATAACTGCAGTGCTGCATAAATTTTCATTGCTTCGTGTTTTAACAAATTTATATAAATTCATAAAAAAGTTATTATTTTTATAACTAAAGTAAGTGTGTTTCATCGAGAAAATAAAGTTTTAATTTTAAATCTTAAAAGAGTGAAGTTTTTTTATTTTATTTTATTTGTTTTTTTATTGAAATTTTATACAATGAGAGTTGCATCCAAGATTTTATGAATTTCGGTGAATTGAGCCGAGAATATTGTTTTTTAATGAAAACCAATTTAAGTAGCTAATAAATTATAAGTTTACTATATCTAAAATAGCTTTGTTATTACGCTAATATGAATTTCAAAATGAATTTATGAAATATATATATATATATACAGAAAAAATGTTCTTTATACGAACATTTTTTTATTGTATTTCTTTTTTTTCAATTTTTTTCTTTCTTTTTTCTTCCAAGCACTTTCTGTTTTATGTGCTTATTTGTAACATAAATCTGAATAAAATACATTAAAATCAAAGTATGTCACAATATAATGAAAATGTTTTTGTTTTCAAAGACATGCAGTTATTATGTTAAATTGCACCTTACATTTTACAAAGCATCATACATTATTTGTTGTTATTTGAAAAGAGATTGAAAAAGTTTCATTGTATAAAATGTACGTTAAATCTTATCGACATTTTTACGACAATAATTTTTAAATGCTTATTAATTTAGAATGTTAAATGTATAATATTGTACTGTTAACTAAATTAACATTAAAAAACATTTTTCAAAAGAAATTACGAATAATCCGATAATGGAAGTTGCAATATTTTTTCATATAAATCTTGAATATATTCTGATTCAACTCAATTAATTAGCCGATAAATCGTTGTTATAATGTTGAAAAAAAGTATTTTTATTAGCAAAACTTTGACGTCAACTTTGATTTCAATGTAAGAAATGAGATTTAATATCAAGTTTCCTTTGCAAAAATTCTGCTCACTTTTATGCCGAGAATTCTTGAGCTATAACAATTTGCTTATGCAAGAAAAAAGTTTCTTGATAACATAAAAAACTTATTTTTCACATACAGTAAATAGAAATAATTAATATTAACTTTGAACTGATTTATTTTTTATTCAGTTTTAAAAATAAATTAAAATTTATTAATAAAAATTAACGAATTTTTACGTAAAGTTAAAAAAATACGAAATAAATTAGAACAATTTTTCTATCATTCATAAATATGAATCAACCTTATACATTTCTCTAACTGATTTTGATTGATCGATGAGTTCACGTTTGTAATAAGCAAGACTGGCACTGATAAAATATCAATTTTGACTTTGTAATCATTTTGATTTTTGTATTATAAATTGTTAAAATACTACGCAACAAATCAATTATTTTAAATTCACCAAAATCTTAAAGTTGCAGATCAAACATACCTTTAGTTAGATAACTTATTTATTTGAAAAGTAATCAGTTTAATAATGGAACATAACACAGACTGATTAATGCATAATAATAATGATAAATAAATTACTGGCAAAGTTAACGAACTGTAAATTACATAAAGCGAGTGTCCCGCAAAATGCATCAAAATATTAAATATTTATGA
Organism: Idris sp. 1 HC-2018; assembly: GCA_022817325.1. Lineage (NCBI taxonomy): Eukaryota > Metazoa > Arthropoda > Insecta > Hymenoptera > Scelionidae > Idris > Idris sp. 1 HC-2018. The sequence continues at coordinate 4,783 of JABFPM010001784.1, forward strand.
CGTTCATTTGCATATTAAATGCCAAGCATCTTGAGTCAAAAAAAATTTAAAAACATCATATCGACTTTCCTTGTTTATTGCAAATATGGAGAGCTGAATTTCTAATCTCATATAAATTCAAATCTAAGCACGGTTCAGTATAAGTAATCCTGTTAGGCTTTGGTTTTGAATTTCCATAATACCTCGTATATGTCAGATAATAAACATTTAATGATTAGAAAAATTATTAGATTTCTAACCAAAAAATTCTTGCAATTATTTTTGGCCTACAAATGCACAGAGCCAAATTCATTAAAACTGACGTAAAAAATATTTGTTTGAGTTCTAATTAACCGAACTCACTTGACCATGCCGTATAAAAAATAAAAAAAATTGAGTTTTATAGTGTGATATAATTTGACGAGAATTTCTGAGATAATTATTTCGTTAATTCTCTTTCCATTCAGTTCAAATCATATTTACTCGTTAGCTAATTTAAAACATTTTTGTAGTCACTTTTGAAACATTATTAAGTATTTACATTTTAACTTATCTTTTTAACATAGAAAACACTTAAAGTGTTTTACAAAAGTGTTTAAAATAAAACACTTATTTTTGCAGAGAAGCTGAATACCTTTAATAGGATTCATAAAAAATGGTTCTGACCTAATATTCTAGTGGAAAATAACTTCCACTTTCAAACCAAATTCAATATTCATTTTTCGGAAAATTGTCAGGCAATCATTTTTTGGTATCCATTTCAGTTAAATTATTCAGGAGGATCGTGTAATACGACTTACTAATGGAAATGAAAATAAATACAGATCACTGAAAATAGAGCCGTAAAAATGTTTCTTGCGATTTCAAGCTAACAAGACCATTGACCTAAAACAAAGAATTTCTTTGAAAGTTAGAAAAAAGCAGAAGAGAATTTGTTGTTAAGATTTCAAATTGCAAAGGAGCAAAAAAAATCTGCACAGACTCATTACAGAATTTAATTGCGAAATTCGAGCTTGGCACGCTAACTAACTATGTAAACTGCTTCATTTCAATAAGCAACCTGCATTTATGTTGGGCTATGAATTTTCAAACACGATGTATTGTCGATAAGCAGCTTCTCGATGTATAAATAGGTTACGTCAAAAGCAGAGACTTTGTATCAGAGTTATTGAACTCTCAAGAAAATATAAAAATTAAACAAGAAGAAAATATTTTTGCATCTCGAAGAAACTGGCACGTGGTCCATTACTGCAAATTATTGTTTATAATTCATGGAAGGATTTCGATTCAATCATTGTATTGACTTTTGATTAGAGCAGCTAGCTGAAAATGTCAATTTCAAAGGTAACAGTTAAACCAAAACGATCGAAATATCGGTGATCTGTGAACTTAAACATAATGAAAGCTTTGATGATAGGCAATGTATATTAAAGAAAACTTCAGAGTACTAAAGGTATCCCAAAATCTGATTATAATTAAATTGAAACAAATAAAAATTACATAACTTCTCGAATAGAAAATTCGTGTATAGCCCCTATATGGAAACTATCCTTAATTTTTTTTTTGCTCTAAGTCTAAATTCAGATCATTTTAAATGTAACCCAAAACTTTAGGAATTTCGTTTTCACCTGGGAATAGTAGCTTTCGAACTATAAAAAGAAAAGTCATTTTCAAAGAAAAAAAGGTTTAACTAATTTACCAGAGTTGAAGGAAAGATATCTCTTTTAACAAAAATCACATCTTCTCTCTAGGGAAAAAGTACCAGAAAAATAACTTAACATCAAACTTGTTAAAAATAATGCTAAATAATGGTTCTACATTTTGTATTTTCTTTATTGGACCCCAAAAATTTCTTATATATGCCGGCCATATTATTAACCTCACGGGAATATTGCATGCAAGAAATATCGATTACAACAGAGATCACGTGACTTCCGCATTTGAATCGCAATGTCGAGAGATACAGAACCGACAAATTTTTCGCCAGACCACACAAACCCCCCAGAACAGGCAGGTCCGAATATAACTTTTATTTCTTTTAATATATTTACCGCCACGAAAACTTGAGCAAATCGATATTTTCGCGCACACAGCGATAATAAATGTTTGACTTAGTGGCACATAACATTTGAATAATATAAGGTGTAGATACGCAACTGATGATATATCTGCCATGAAATTCGAGTAAATTGGCCGTGTAATAAAGAAAAAATAGAGATTTATTATTCACAAAATGTCATGCACAAAATAATAAGCTCAATACGTAATAATACTTTCAAAACTTTTTCTACTTCTTAGTTTATAATCAACATTTTTATAAAATTGTTAACTGTGTGAGATGCATTGAAAAATAGAATTTGCGAACTTTACAAATTATAGTGTATAATTTATGAATTTTTATTATAAGATGTATGCCAAAAACTTTTTCACAAAATATTGTTAAACATTTTACGAAAATTTTGTCACGCTTTTATTTTTTACAAATTTGTTAAAATGTTTATTGATTCTTAGTAGAAACTAAGTTGAAAAAGTTAAGAAATGTCAATATATTCTTCAAAAATAAGTGCAGGTTAAGTGGTCTCTTTAAAGTTAAACTTTATGTATTACAAGTTGATTACAAGTCTTTTGCGTAAATGTTGTTCAGATTCAAAAATTTTATTTCGTGATTGGACAAAAAAGCCAAATTGTATACGTGTTAAAGTTAAGAATAAGCAAAATTTAAAAAGACTTGAAAAACTCAGTTTTTGATAAAGGTCGGGCAAAGTGGCATTCTTCGTCAAATCGGACAAAATTTGCCGATGAATTTCGTTATAATAAATTTTTCGGACAATTTGTTGCAAAATATTAAGGAAACTCTTATCGTGAGATAATTTTACTGTATTAATTGGTCTATAACTAAAAACAATTTTAACTAAATTTGAGAGCTTTTACTACAAAAACAATTGTCTCAATTGGAGACACTTTTGCTATTGAGACACTAAAAACGTCTCGAATTAACCTAAAAAGCAACCATTTTGAGACATTTTTTGTCTCTCAGTATCAAAAGTATCTCAAATTGAGACACTTGCATTTGCAGTGTTATTTAGATATCTCTGGTGTTCATATTGTATTTTAATTAAAACTAATAGATATTTTTAAAATAAATGCTTTCCAAATAATTCAAAAAACGTGTTTTTATTACGATAAACCCTATTAAAACTTTTAATTAGATCCAAAATAACGAAATTTGCCAGAAATATTGAAAAATCAATTTTGAAAATACATTTTTTTAAGTTCTAACCAAGTGGAAAATTTGTTTTCATATATTGTAGTTTTACTATCCAAAATATCTTGAATGGTTGTTGGAATTTACCAAAGTTATGGGAATTCGAATAAAGAAATTTGTTCTTGAAAATATGCATTTTTTATTTACAGGTTAAAACCATTGAAATTTAATTTTATTAGTAATTACAAGCAAAATTATACATATTACATGAATATAAAACCTTTGTCTGTGTAAAGTTCACCTGTTTGCAGATGATGCTGATAAGAATCTAAATTAATGTAATTATTGTAAACATTACATTATACCCAATTTTTAAATATGCTTTTTTACCCAAAATGTTCGAACTTTAAAAAAATTTATTTTGCAACATTAACAAACGTGAACCTCTAAAACAATACTGCAAAATTATATATTAAATATATATTAAATACTTTAATATATGATCTTTTAAAAGTATTTATTTCATATTTTAAATTAGTACATTTCTTATGTCTTAAGATTAATAATTAAATTCATCCCAAATTTACAATTTTTTTCACACAAATTTACAAATTGATTGGTTTATGAATAATTTGTACGAATTCAGTTCTTTTTGAAATGTATGGAAAAAAACAAAGTCGCATAAAAAATTGCTTGTATTTTAACTTTCACAAAAAAAAACAAAAAAAACGATTAAATAAAACGTAATACATTTTTTTCTATAAAGTTTAAATATCGAAAAATAATTATAATGTTTTTTAAATATCCGTTAACGATGATTTTTTTTGAGTTATTTACAATTTTAAAATTACTGTAAACTAAAAGAAAAATTGTATGTCGCAAATTGGCAAATAACCCCTTTTTTCGGACTTAAAATTTTTGTCAAACACCAAATTATTGCATTTTTCAAGTTTCACAAATAAATTTTATTAAATATTGATAGAATAAAATAATATGTACAATTTTTTTACTAAAAGTTGATTTTTATGTGTTATTTTTTAATTTGAGATTTTTACAAATTATCAACACATCAAAAAATTAATCAAATACATGCTGACAAAGTTATTTTTTATTTATATAAGGATTTTTATTTAGGATATTTTACTGATGATCTACGAAATTTTTTCTCTCTCAATTTGATCATTTTAAGAACTTGGAGTTGCATACTTTTAATAATTTCAAATAAAATAAATTATTGATTTAGATGTCATTTTGACTAGCCTTCCAAGATAAGACCTTAAAAGAATTTATTTTTTAACCTTTTTTTTTTAAATTTAATATACATTACATTAATTTATTGCAAATTTTTTTTCAAAGTCTAATATTTGATTGGGTTTATAATAATAATTATTATTTAAACAATAGAATATTTAATTTTCTTTTAGGAGCCTTGTTTTAATACAACTATCTGGCCCGTGATTAGTCAGTACGAATCATTCGTGCCAAGCTTACAATTTATAATGTCACATCTAGTTACATTCTTGACAGTTTTACGATATTTAAAATTTATAATTTGTATCACTATAATCTATGACATTGTAATAAATAATTAATACAAATTATACAAATACACTTTACTTTTTACTTGTAAATCCAAAAATTATCAAGATTGCAAGAATATTAATTAAAAAATATACATTTTATTTAATTACAATTATGTCGAAATTTTTTTTCTGACTTATCATAACTTTGTTTATTATTTACCAAATTCGTTGGGTTTGACCTTCGAGTAATAGCTTTAAAATGCGCTGTATATCATTAATCTGTTTATAAACACGGTTTATGACCGTGTACAGTTATTTATAAACAACATTGATTAATTAATATAAAGTGAGTCAAAGTTTTTGTTTGATTAAAATTTTAATTAATGCACAGAAAAATAATTATTTGTTTTAATTAATTACAGATTTATATTGAAAGCATTATATATTATTAAATCTAGTGTTATTGTTACAGTAAATAATAATTATATTCTATATGTATTCATGCAGAAAACAAATATATATATATATAAATTAACATCCAGTAATAATTAAATTCACAAGAAATAAATTGCTTTCATTCTATACATTGTATTTGCATTTAAACAATTATTATTTTAATATTATCATTTTCAGAGTAAGGAATTAGTAAAGTATTAAATTAGAATGAAACATAATATAAAGTAAATTGAACTAAAATAATATGAACTAAACAAAAAACAATATTAAATAACTTAATTATAAACATGAAAATAATAATTACATGAGTCATTGAACTTATTAGTAAAAAATTATAATAAACTATTTTGCAGCCATGTGTGGTTAATTAAATTTTTTATAATCTATTGGTGGGATGAATTTTTACGAATAAAATAATTTTTGGGATTTATTTTTATTGTACAGTATTGGTAACCCTTGTTACTCGCCTACCTGATTTTAAATCCAGGTCAATAAGCGGCGTATACAAGTGTAACTCCAAACATGTAATTCTGATCCAACTTGAATAGATATTTAAAAAATAATAATAAAAAATGAAACAGACCATTCTTACTATTCATTAAAAGCTAAAGAACATACAATACAACAATTCAACGTTTATTATTGGAAATACAAATATCGAAAATATAACAGTTGCATATCAAGTTTAAATGAGAAAATACATTTTATTTTATAATATAACAAGTTTTTTAACAAACAATCATTTTTATCATATAACTAAAATTTATAAACAAATTTTATAAGCAAATACGAAGGTATAAAATTGTTAGCGTTATATACAATTTTAAACTAAGCAAAACAAAATTGTAATAAAAATGTCATCTCACTTATTTTTTAACGATAAAATAAAAATTAAATACAAATTAAAAATGTCGACTTTAATTTCCTCAGCACGTATATAAAAGTTTTAATGATTTGTTGCAATGAGCTTTTAGCGTGCAAAATGAAAATTCTTTATTTTAAAAACAATGTTATAACAAAATTATTGAGGATCGCATAATCGTGACCATTTATTAAACATTAAACTCTCCTTATCGGGGCTTCATTCGCCAATTAAAGTCAAAAGAATTTAAAGGAAACACGAATTGACATCAAATTTGTAAGCCAATGATAAAAGTTTCATCGTATAAGTGTTCCTGCAAGTAGTTTAACTTGTACAAAACATAGCTGTGTAAACATTAAATTAGAAAATAATTTCCAGCCCTAAGCTTTCAATTATTTTTGCAATGTTTTTATTATGTTTTTTAATCTAATTTAATTTAAGGGTGGCCACTGACACAATAATTTTTTTCCCTGGTTTTCAAGGTTGAAAATTTTATTTTTCCCGGTTTTACACCATTCATTTAACAAGTAGTTTTAATAATTTTTTATATTTCAATTGTTGATTGCAGTTTGTAATAGATAAAAATGAGAATTTAGACAAAAGTAATATATTTTTAATAGCGTTCATTATCATAGTTGCTAATGAAATTGTGAAAAATGTTATCAGTAGTGCTGGACGTTTTGTTAGTCAATGATAGATGTTTGTATTAGAAAAACAAATCTATTTACTTGGGCAATCTCTCAATAGTTATTGAATCAATATTTTAAAAGTTATGAATATTCAGAAATAATACTTGAGAAATTAAATCACTAGATAAAGATTAAAAAATCAATTAAACTCTTTCAATTTTCCATTTTGTAGAAAACCAAAAATAATAAAACTAATAAAAGATTTTTCCAATTTTTTAATAATTCTACTAAAATAAAAACAGTTCACATAATTAAATAGTTAAACACATAAAAAAAATATCGTTGAGAAGGCCTTTCGATTTTAAATTTTTGTTAAAGATTTGTTAAATTTATTTCACTAATATCAAGCCAACATTTCGTAGGTGTAAAAGAACAAATATAAAAAAAAACTCACGTTGATTTTTACTTTAAATTTTGTTAAAAAATATCGGATTTATTGTTTGCGCTTTAAAATGAGTTAACGATAATGGTACTAAAAATAACCAGAGATTGTTTAGGTTAAAAACGACAGTTTTTACTTATTCGTTCTTTTATACCCATGAAAATCCGATTTAAAAACTTTTAAAACCTAGTTAAAAAAATTCCTAAAAATATCATCTTTAAATGTAACTAGAAGAATAAATTAAAATAATTCAATTTAATTTATTCATTTAAATAATATGCTGACACATTAATTATGTTGTTTACTGCAAAAATAAAACATTTACACAGAGCAATTTTATTTTAATAAATATAACTTAAAAAAAGAAAAAAAAAACTAATTTAACAGTTCCTTAATTATTTTCAGAAGAAAATACAAATTATTAAAGACATATTTAATTATTCATCACATACCAATCGCATATTAAACATATTATTTAAAATCGACTTTTCATATGAATATTAATCAATTAATAATATAATCTTAATTCGCTGAGCGAACTGATTAAAATGTGGAATTTCATAGTTAAATAATGAAAGTTTCAATGACATCGTGAATAAACATTGAATTTTCGCCACAAAAATATCGAACTCGATAAGTGAATTATACGTTACGTTGCGAGTGCCTACGAAAATTGAAACAAATTACAAGCATAGTTTATGCATACTGATTTCATCGATATGTTTAAATTAGATGTATGTACACATTTTATTTTCTCTTCATTTGTATCTTCAACTTGCTGCAATAATAAACGTTTGAAAAACTATTATCTTCTCAATGGCGTCATTTGTGAAAATGAATTGTAGAAAACAATGACTTTCTCGAAACAGAGCAACTCGTACCTCAAAACTTTTTTCTTATCTCTTATAACTTTGCAGATAGTTGGAGTAGCACTTATTAATGAAATACTCTGTATAATTATCTTTTACAAGCATCTACAGTAATTTAGTTTACAAAAAAGACAGAAAAGATGTACAACCAAAAACTTTGGAATTAACAAATTTTGTAGATTACACAGCTTCATGTTTTAAATTTTAAATTTGTTTTTATTATAAATAATATCTTTATTAAGAGCACAGTAATATTACTTAATTTTCTGAATAGAATGACACTGTCATATACAGTGTAGTTTACATTATATACGTGATTGCAATTTGACATTTTACTCAGAATAATAAAGTCTAAGCTTAAAATTTTGTAAATGAGATTATAGATGTGCATATTATGTCAAATTATTGCATAAATTATACTCAATCATTTTTTTCCATTTAAAGCACCATTTTGAATTGAAAAGGAATTTTGATACAAAAAATTGATAATCTACAATATTTTGACTAGAAAACAGTCTTTTCTCTAAATTTTACATTGATTTTTCTATTTTTTCATGTAAAAGTCGTCAATTGAATTCCTATGCAACAATTTTTTTTCCTTTCGTAATCTGAAAGAGAATACTTTAATCTTTGAGATCATTTAGTTTATATAAAAAATTGTTGAGTTATTACGAAGAAAATTGAGCTTAAATATGAAAAAAACAAAATTAAAAAACTTTGAGCGTTAATAAGTTAAATACATTTAAGAAATGTCTGATGAAATTTGAAATACGTTTAAGGTGAAACTTACAAAAATAACAAATTATTTTAAGCATGTTCAAAGCATGCTAAACATGTTCAAAAAATTCTTAACATGTTCAAAATATTCTAAACACGTTCAAATCATGTTTAAAACATGTTAAACATGAACTAAGCATACTGAACATGTTCAAAACATATCTTAAATGTGAAAATTTACTTTTTCTTTTAAACAAAATAATTTATGTCAACAATTTTTAAACTATAAGCAAAAACAACATTTGTTTTATAACATCTAATTTTAATTCAACCGACTCTTTTTTTTATTCCACTCTGTTTACTCAATTGTTTCTGATAAAGGTCTCCAGAGGATTACGTGACGCGAAGCATAAGTAGATTCAAATCGAACAATGCGCAACTGGAGTGTGACATCGCAAAGTAATATTATCTCTCGCAATGATATAGTGAAACTGAAATTTCAAGAAATATTGTCACGAGGTATTGTCATCCATGAGTCAAACTATCGCAACATCTTGTTAACACGTTTAATATTAAGTGTGCTTTGGTCTTTGATCCTGAACAGCGCGTTAGCTCCTACATGTCCTTCGACGTGTAAATCCTTTGACAAAGGTTATTTACTGATAAATAAACCTTTTTCAATTAGGGGCTTTGTCTGTTTGTTCAGAAGAAAGACGAAAAATGAAAAGCCACACAGGAAATGAATTTTAAAAAAAAATTTAGAAGCTAAACATTTTGCTAAAAATCTAAAAGCAATTTAAAATTTTTTATACATTTCAGCTGAAGAGTTATTTTTATAAATTAAATGCCGAAAAATATTTTATCATAATGCTAAAACATTTTAATTTAACAAAAATAAAAAAATCGAAAAATTCCTACTTACCTCTTAAATTATTAAAATATTTTCTAAGAAAATCTAAAAAAAAATTATTTTTGGAAATATTTTGACTATATATTCTGAAAATTAAAAAATCATATCATAATAATGTTTAGATATAACACAGAAATGTTTAAATACACCTAAAAAAATAAAATAAGATTTGTAAAAGAGAAAAGACATGTAAAAAAGAATAGTCAAAAATGTAAAATTATTTATTTAATAAAATATTAGCAAGAAATTCTTTTCAATTACTTAACCAAGTATGTTTCAAATTTGCTTTACTTTTGCAATTTACTTCATATTTATATTTAATAAATACATTACAACTGAAAAGCGTAATGAACACTGTTTATTTAGTTGCAATATTGCAGATTGCAAATTATCAAGTTATCTGATTGCAGAGACTCATTATTTTAGCAAATACTTCAATAATTGTTTCGTTTGTTTTGCTTCTCTAAATTAAATTAACTCATGGCAGCTCTAAAATAATTTTTTTTGTTTATAAAATGTCTTTGATAAAATCGAAATCCTGAAATTTTTCTATTATTTGACAGAGATGAATTAGTTTTCTTTGAAGTTAAAACTACTGAAAATTAAATTAATTAATTAATTGAAAGTAAAATAAAAAAACCTAAATATTTTCGGTTTTTACAATAAAAATGTTTTCTTTTCTATAAAAGATTTTTTCTTTCTTTAGAAATAATATTGTTTTCTTTGCAACAACAGTTGTTTGCAAAAATTTAATTCAACAAAACAAAAGAAATAAATTTTAATAGAATTTAAAGTTTTTCTTTTGAAATAAATAAATAAGAAATTTACTTCCTTGTAAAAACTTTGCAAGATATATATCAAAAAAGCAACTTATCGGTGGTTTGTACTAAAAGAACATATTTTTGTTAAACTTCCCTATACGTCGAAATTATAGTACATCGCGCAGGAAATTGGCTGGGAATCGTCTTTCTCATGCTGGCCCAATTACGTTGCTTCTACACACAAATACTTTTTGTTCACAATCATTTTGTCCGATCATATTTCCACCTTTACTACTGCTGACATTACGACACATCTCTTTTCAGTTGCGTTTGCATTTAAAACAGCAAACTGTTATAGCGGAAACCTGATAAACTTAGACACCTTGTTAAATGGAACAAACAATATCTAATTAGATTACACACAGAAAAAGAAAGAATTGATTCTTTAACATTTTCTGATTTATGAACATCAATACTTTTAATTATAATCGCTGTTCAAATTTCTTGATCCACTATGTAAATGGCATTTTACATTTTAAAAATATTTATAACATTGAAGTCTAAATAAAAGTCTCCCACTTTTCATAATCATAAATCCAAGTTTTATGCAAAACCTTGTTTGCATTTAACTGATTGAAAATTCAATTTTATAACATTGTCAATTTTTTGTGTATTATTTTTGTATTCTTTATTATTATTTATTTTATGAAAAGATTATTAAATTTGATCAGCAATTTTTCTTAATCCTCAAGCGAAAAGTATTCACACAAGTTGTAAACTTGTGATATATCATTTCTTAACACGTCAAATTGGTATTAAAATCAATTTGCAAAAAATTATTTTTTCGCACAATTAGAGAAATTACTTTCTGTCAAATAAAGATGTAAAACTTTCTTGTAAAAGAAAAAGTTCTTTGTCTGATTTAAAATCTCGATGAAATTATGAATGTTTTTTTTGTTTAAAAAAATAATAAAATTAGTATATTAATAAAACGCATTGTTAAATAAGAATATTTTTTACAGTCGAGTTTTTAAGAAATCTGTTTTACAGATTTCACAAGTTTTCACGGTTTTATTTAATAAAAAATAATCAACATAACTTTAAACAGAGTTTACAATTATTTCTCAAACCTGTTTCAAAATGAAACGCAACATTTCAGTGAAAATATAGTTTGTCTGCACTCAAATTAATAATAAATACAAGGAAGAGTTATTATCAGTCGAATTTACATGTAAACTGTTGTTTATAAAGAAAACAATTCCCATGTAGAACTTTTGTCGCTTTACCGACGTTAAAATAATTTTGATACTGGCTTAGTATTGTTTTCTGGGACTGGCTGAATATCAGAATGTCACAGTAACTTATAACGATTTAATACTGGATCGGTATGCTAGAGGAATATCAAGAACAAACGGTTTATAGATGGTTCAAATTAATGCTGATTAGGTACTATCTACCGATACTTTTTTTTGTCATTTTGTTTTTTTGTCATGGCATTGTGGCAATACTAATTCTAATGTCGTTTGAGTATATGCGAATGAGTAACATCAATCGGCACATTTTCAGTACATGCAGATGTTGATATCGTTCGGATAATATTAGTTAGAGCCAATGTCGGCGATCTTCCGCTAGATGGCTCACAATTGAAACAACTTACAGCAAGATTGCCACCAGAAAACTATAAATGAAATTTTGATTTTTGATGTATTGTAATGTACTCGCTATGTTTCTACTTTGTTAAGAACATTTTTATAAAATCAATTATTTTGCAATTAGTTTTTATTTTTATCCGGGTTCTTATGTCTATACATTAAAACATTTATTTTTAAAGATATCATTTTATCGTAATTAGAATTGTTTAATTTTATAGTTTATTCAAAATCAATTAAATTTAATGAAATCTTTTATAATCAAAATATTGCCAAAATATTATTTGAAAATTTATTTTTTAAACATTTTTTGAAAATATATGATATTATTGGTTATAAATGATATTGAATTTGTATTCGCTGCTAATACCATATCGGTAATAAAACAAAATATTTTAACAGTGTTAGTGGTCAGTACTATACCAGTAGTTAAAACTAGTGTTGAATTAATACGCACTCTAGCAGTTGCAGATTTCCTACATTTTGAAAGCAAAAATAAAATATTGTTTTGACACTGGAAACCAATACTGAACGAACGTTCGGCTTGGATACTCGAGCGACATTCTGAGTGAATGTTGAAGCGGTAATGATTCACACGTAATATAAACGCACTAATATACTGTCGATTTAAACCCGTTTAAGATATTGTTTCAACGTTAAAAAATGACACCAAAACAGTATTATATGGTGTAACATTTTCTTGCTGAAATAACGTTGGCGGAAAAAGCGGGCAATTTTTGGTTGGTTGAAACAGTACTGGTTCGTTTTTTTCCCACATGGGAAGTAATTTATAAAAAAATTCACTTAGCCAAGATATTTCATTACGTTTTTTAAAAATATAAATATAATATAAGCTTTTTTACCGTTTTATATTAAGAATACTGTGTAAATATATTCGGATTTTATGAAACTTATATTTCAAATATGAGAATTATATTTCTATACGAAAACAATAACAAAACAGATTTAATGTAACAAATTGAAGCAGTGAACTAATGAACAATGCGAATTATCTAAAAATGAAGGATTTTTGTATTTGAGACATTCATAATATTTAACAAACATTTAATAATAGTATTAGTTTATTTCTGTACCTCAATCGACTTAATTAATGCTGAAATAATGGGTGGATCGGAATTGCGGTGATTTCAAAATCAATTGAATGAGCAATATCAGAATTGCGGTTTTTCATGTTTTATCGTGATTGCGGTGATTTTAAATGAATTTATTTGAGTAGTATTTTTTCTGTTATGAATGATTTTATTCAACAAAAAATACACGCAAGAAAATGTTATACATAAATACAACATTTAAAAGATGTAGATTTCAAAAAATCTAGTCGTTCAATTTTCTTATTAGCATACTGATCTAATTTTTGTTCACCAGTTTTCTTCAAAATAGTATATTTTCATATTTTATAATTATCCAAAAATAATAATTTACGACATTTTTCACTCAACATAACTTTTTTGTTCATAGTTATAGTATGTTTTATATTATAAAATATATTTAAATATACTAACAACTAGCGTGTACCAATAAATTTGTAGTTTCATTTATTTTGTAACAAAATAAAGAAATTTTTTCAAAATATATTTTTCATATATAAAAATTGTCTTTAATTAAGAACTAATAAAATAATAATACTATTGTACTTTTAACGTTTCGAAATTATATATTTCCTCATCAGTAATCTACAAATATAAATATAGGATAGAAAAAATTAATACAGAGAATTTTTTTGTTTTTACAACATTAAGCAGATACTCACTTAGTTACTCACGCCAAAAATAAGATTTTAGAATATTCAAAAAATATAATTTTTTAATCTAATGAACAATTTTTTGAACAAATTTGAATGTGAAAAAATTTTTCATTGATTTGTATTTAAAACTGTTATCATCAAAATTGATTCAAACTTATGTTTGGTGTGTACAAATTGCATTTGAATAC
>JABFPM010001785.1:0-18729 GCA_022817325.1 Idris sp. 1 HC-2018
ATAGAAGCAAGTTGAAGAAAATATAGCACATTCAAGAAAATATGCTGAGTAGTTGAACTCATCATAAGCTTTAGTCATAAACTTGCCCAGCCTTTCACAAATATTCTTAAATTTCAAAAGATTTTATTCACATTTGTAACCTGAGTTCAAAAGTCACTTGTCTCAAATCGATTTAGTACGTTTTTCACTTAAATTTGAGTAATGCTTAAGTTTTGTTTTGTTAAAAAAATAATTTCAAAAGTTATATTTCTTTTGAATTGAAACGCACATTCAGTTAAAGAAATTAATGAAACGTGAACGAAAAGTTTAGCAAAATTTAAACTGCAAAAGTTTTTCTACAATCAATTAGTAAAAACAAAGAAATGTAAACTGAAAATGGGACTTCTCTCTGCAAATTGAAGCTGAAATAAAACTGAAATTGATACATTTATCATGGGCCAAAGTGAGCCGGTATTCGTGCATTGTTGATTGAAGCAAGCATATTCCATTACTGGCAAGTTGGCAAAATGACATTTGACGTTTGAGAAAGTTCGCTTGGGAACATATTCGGGAATTTCATTTCATTTTCCTTGGAGCTGGCGCACCGGTTGGAGTAAAAACAGGCATCAGCCAAATGGGATACCATCTAGCCCAAGCTTTCAGCTCGCCTTTTGCTTCTCGCTTCCCTCTTCGTAATTATTCTTCCTCGGAGCTTTGCCATTTCGTAGTATACATACTTCATTCACAAAGCCGTATCCTTGTCAACGATACTTAAAGCATCGCCTCAGACGAAGGCATCAGCAAAACCACATCAGCCTGGCGTTAGTATCGACATTTCTGATCGAGCGTTTTGCACATTTGCACGCTGATCAGCTAAATTTGTCTCAAATTCACTCAACTATTTCAATTTATTTTCAGAATCCGCGCGTGTTTGATAACTGTCAAATAAAATTTGTGCCAACTTTAAAATAATTTATTATTTTTATAATTACAGTTTTGTAATTTTACATATTTTAATATTTAAAAAAATTAAATACACGTTATGAATATATTCTATTTTATAATTTAAAATTTTCTATTCATGATAATATCAAAAGTTATAGAATTTAGTAAATTGCGAATTCAAAAACTTAGTTGAAAAAAACAAAATAGACATTTGTATTTTTTGTAATTTTTTGAGCAGTAATAAGTTTGTCAAAAGTCCACGAAAAATGATTTTTATATGTTTTGTAATTTTTGCACACAAATATGTTGATGGATTTAAATAAGAATGAAATCGATCTTGAACGTAATCAGTAGAGACTTTTTAAAATATTGTATGTCAAAGGATATTTCAGTTTTGTTAGTTATCTGAAAAGTAAAATGCTCTAATTGGCTGTTTGCTTTTAGGAGAATTTTTTAGCTTTGACAAGCTAATAAAAGATAACGTATTGACAAACTTTTTGCTTGAAAAGATTATTTGAAAACTGCCTTTTTACTGAATAAATATGGGGAATCATAATAAATTATTGAGGTAAAAAGAAAGTTATCAAGCAACTCTTTTATTAGAAAAAAAGATGCTTGTCATTTTATGTTTTCAAACAAGTAAAACAATTTTTAATTTCGTTTAAAAAAATTATGTTAAGAAAAATCTTAAAGATAAATTATCGTTGATACCAATAATATACTAATCACGGAACTACTTTTATTAATAATGTTCGTCATTACCAATTAAACAAAATAAAAAATTACCAGGAAGAAAAAAAGTGTAAGGAAACACGTTCCACGACGGAGCAACATTTGCTTATATCTGAGTATTGTATCAGAATTTGACTGACTTTGGCTTCAATGAAGCATAATCCATTCAGTGATTTACGCACTAAACCATGCACATGATTTATGCAGTCAAATTGATACAATTAGGTTAACATTTGCATGTGCGAAAGCAGGTTAAGCTTGTTTATTTTTGTTGAAATTATTATGTGATAGAAACATGCAAACAAATGTCCAGAATACGATAATCCGCTGAATAAAAAAGACATACATTTCCATTTAATGCGGAGAAAGTAAACGAATTCATTTCAATAACAATAATTTAGTGAAAAAAAAGAAATACTTACGTTTTTATTGCTCGCAGTTTCTTCTTTAGTACAGTCACTAGGAAATGCTAATTTGTTCATAGATATACTGAAGTAATATTTGTTTAACTGCGTTTAATGATAAGGCTGTTAATGTTCATTAAAACTATTTTTATTTCTGTAGTAAACTTTTTTTCATTATTGATTAGTTGTAAATTGTATTCATAAATAATATTTCAGGTTTTGAATTTCAAAATACAAACTCGGTTTAATAAACAAGATAAAAATTAATACGTTTATGAAATTTATATTTAATAACAAAAGCAAAAAAAATGGATTTTGAAAAATAAAATTCAAAATACAAAAAAAAGTTTTTTTTCGAAAAATTAATAAACATTTTCCAAAAAAAATCGAAAAATTTTCTTGCTGGGTGTGGGGTTCGAACCCACGCTCCCAATCGGGAACCAGAGCTTAAATCTGGCGCCTTAGACCGCTCGGCCAACCCAGCTCCTGTAAGTGCCATCACTTTGTTTTATAATCAATTAATTTTACCTTCAAATTAATTAATTTTACATTTATTATCACACAAGAAAACTTTTGTATAAATTTTAATAATTACACAATCATGATAAGACGATTGATTTTTGTGTTACTTAAATTATTGTACAAGCATTATTTGATTTTGAATTAAAATTTGTTTCACTGATAAAAATAAATGAACATTATTTATTCTCCATTATGTCAGTATTTGTTCTTTGATTTCAATTTTAAATTGACATTTTTTTCTTCCACAAAATATGAACGATATAAATAACGTTAACAAGATGTTTGCATTTTGCAGTTAACCGATGTAGCAAAACTAAAAAAAGTTTTTTCATTATGCATATTAATAATTTAACACCTTAATGTAGGCAGATAGGTAGTGTTCGAATTTAATGAGACACGAGAAGATTCAACGAGAAAGACGTGTCCAACTTTGCGGACACTGATGCTGCGTCTTATTGATGCATATATAATCAGTTCGATCGTCAGTAATAATGCAAATGACATTTTGTAATTTATAAAAGCTGCGCAACAAAGAATAAAGCTTCCCACATACCCCTTTTTTCGAAACATTAAAAATGCATTTCTTTTCGTGTTGCGCGACTCGTAAACTTTTTCTGTTACCAAACAGATGACTGCTTTGTCTGAAGTTTAGATCAATACTTGAAAGATTTTCATGCTTGAACTGCACAAAGCTCGATAGAATTTAAATTTTCATGTATCAGATTAAATTAAAGTAATCTGCGTGTACATACTAAAATAATATTAAATTTCAAAAGTAATTCAACAAAAAAATAATATTAAATTTGAACCTTACAAAACAAGTAATCTATTTTATATATATTCTTTATACAATTAAAATCTACTTCAGAAATAAGTATGAGCAATTCCTTTTAATAAAAAAAATAAAAAAATTTCTGGCTGTGGGGACATCTTTGGGATCATTTTTTTATGGTTTTTTGTCTTCTGAAATTTACCTTTGGAAATTTCAAGGGTGACACCTCTAAATATGCTATCAAAAGCAGTTTTATATAAAATTAATTTCATTGTAACATTAAACATTTGAAATTATCAAATCCAGGGGACACCTTTAATTATTAAATTTTTAATAAAACCATTTGAAGTTACGTCCGAAATCCTGTCATGACTGAAATCTTGTAACAGCTGAAGTTAACAGAAAAGTATTTAAACTTTATCTTTTTCTGAGTTTTATAATTAAAACAATAATTAAATACAATTTAGAGCATTATATCAGTGTTATAATATTAAATATTAAGAGTATTTTAATTTATATTTATTGTATGTCAACATTAGGTTATAATAATTTGTAACATAAAATAATTATTTTTTAATTTATTACTCAATCAGAGTCACTGAACATATATTAAATTACTGAACAAAAATATACATTTATTTAATTGAAGTCGCTCTTATAATTATTTATTTAAGTTTTCATACATTTAAAAATACAAAATAGACGACTCTTTTAGGCTATATATTTTTTTTTCACCGCGAACATAGACAAAAATAATGTTCTATATCATTTTATGATATTTTAATCACTTTTGAATCATGATTAGTATATTAAAATGTTGTGCCCATAATTTTTTTATTTTCAATTCAGCATAGTCAAAGTTGAAGGTTTCAGAGATTTGCCTATATAAATATTATTCTAAGATTATAATCCAAAAGGAAATAAATATTAAACTTAAAAAGTAATTCAAAATGAAAAAAAACTATTCTTCGAATATAAAAATCTAATGAAAAATTAAATCTATTAAGTTGACTAATGTATAGTTGAAAAAAGATTACACAGCTGTTTTTACGACTATTAAACATTTCACATCAGAAATTTTACATGGAGAAAGGATTTCTTGCAAAAATGAAATATCACTTTTGTACAGTGCATAAAAGAAACGTGTACAGTTGGTCGAATATCCTTTATTTCCTCGCGCGGATTTCTTATTATATATACCTATATCTGTGCAAAGGAGGCCATTAAAGTCTGGGATATTCGTTCGTTGGACTCGTTAATGACACGAGATAAAGCGAGATACTAACACGAAATGTACGATTCAACCGATGCCGTCAAGATTTGTTTTACATTATCGTACTTATTCATTCCTTGTTTCCTACTTTTCAGATCTCAAAAGACAGTTTTGAAAGGATCTATCTTGAAGTAACCCCAATCTACTTACGTATGCCAGGTTTCGGTTACTTCTGTTGACATTCACGGCATTAAAAACGGGATGTTTGTCATTCTACTTTTCGGTTCGCTGACCTTTGCCCATTACAATGTTACTGTGCTGATTTTGCGGTCATATTACAAAATGAAAAGTTTATTTTATCTGCACGTCATCTGACAATCAACTTAATTAGTTTTAATTTATTAATCTGAGATTAAAATGATTGTGCGTGTGCTAAACTGTCAGTTGCTGGCTTCTGTAATTTAATTTATATTTATTCGGGTAAATGAATTTTTGTAAATGTTAGCCAACAGGATTATTGATACTAATACAAGTCAGTAATATTCAAATATGTCAGTGTATTGTGAGTGAATGTATTCAAATTCATTAATTTTGTTTTATTATATTGATTTTGCAGTAAAATTTTTATTAAAAAATTGATTTTATTTGATGCTATAATTCCTTTGAAGCAATAGGCAATATAAAGTCACGTATATATAATTCAATGTCCTTGATCCTTATGCTAGGAAATATTTTATAAAAATGACCTGACAAATTATATTTTATTCCGAATGCAAAATTTGTAAAGAATTTTTATTTTCAGAATGAAGAAATTTTTCCATCTTCATTCTAAAATTAATTAAATTCTTTTATCTTTTTGAAATAAATAGCGAGACCATTCTACTGTAAAAATATTTTATTTGATATTTTTTTTGAATGTCATAGATAAAAGTATGTTACCTTTTCCAAAACAATATTCAACTTTTAAATTGTTTATACGTAGTTTATACTAAAATATTTAACTTTTTAAAATGCGTATTAGTGTTTAACAATCTTAATAAATTTGAAATGAAATAAATTTTTAGAGAATCAATTTTTAAAATAAACCACCAAATCTTTTTTTTTCACTAAAGGGTTGGTATTCTTTATATTTTTTAAGTTCAAAACTTTCAAACATTCGTCTGATATAACTGCCAACTTTTTATAACAAATTTCTTTTATGTACAAATATATATTTTTGTTCTGCTTCAAAAATCAAACGTCTAAAAACTTGTTTCAAGACATTTTTAAAAGAAAGTTTACTGTTACTTATATAAAATTTGATTTTTAATTTAAAAATAATTGAGTTCTTATTAAAACAATTGGCAGTCTATTACCCTTGTTTCCAGTATAGGATGTGGCGTAAAATTACATAACTCGACAAACAGAAATTAAATGATTTCCATTGGTAACATTGGGATCGTATCTGCATTGAATCACGACGATTATAATTTATAATCTGACAATAATATCAAAGACTGTGATTTATAATCATATGGTGTCCATGCTCTGTATCGTGAGCCACGAGATAAAGGAAACTCATGCATCATGAATAACGTTTAGCACATATGATAACGTATTCATATAATATAATTCCATCTATTATGGTATCAAGTCTCTGCTCCATTATCAGAGTTACCGCATTTCGCGTCTTGCAATAAAGTAATTTTAAGCTCGATGTTAAAGTTTCTGAATTATCGCGATTCGCTTCACTATCGTTTCACGATCAACTTTGCTGCAGAATGCATCTCGCTGTCCGCGAGTACATCTGCACAGAGTAGCCTCTACACTTCCTAGAAAAGACACTCCCCCCGATGATGAGATCTTGCCAACACAGCTTGCCGCTCGATTGCTTGTCTGCTTTAGGCTGCGTTCACAATTGCACGGATCATATCTGACGATTATCCTCTGTTTGAAAAAAATCTTGCTGATGGATTGAAGAACTTGGAGAAATTTCAATTGGATGTGCCCATTCGGAAAGATAAAGGAACATTCAGAAAGATAAAAGAACAAGGTGTTTTTCTGATTGTTCTTTTATTGTTTTAAAGGGGATTATAAATTTCATGCTGATTATTAGCATAATAAAATATAAAAGCATGATAAATTATTAAAGCATAATAAAATATAAGAAAAAAAGTCTAGAAATGTAATTGAAAAATGAACATTTTGTAGGAGTAAAATTAGATTTTGATTGCTTAAGGAAAATTTATTTTATAACTTTTCCACTGAAATGTTCGTAAATTTGGAAGTATCATAGATTGTGAAAACATTCCTGTGCGCAGTAAGTGACATCTGTTTATTGCAAACTAAACTACTTAAATAGTAGTGGACAGAGAAGACACATCTTTTTTGTCACTATTGAACGTTATAGTAACTGCCCGGATAGCTCAGTCGGTAGAGCATCAGACTTTTAATCTGAGGGTCCAGGGTTCAAGTCCCTGTTCGGGCGACCTTTTTTTATAATTTATTTACATGTACATGCAAAATTATCGAAGACATAAATAATTCTAAAAATTGTGACAAATTATATTTCTTACAATAATTTTACTTCAATTGATTTATATTGTACTTAAATGAATAAAATCCCATTTAATTATTTTGTACAATGTGAATATTTTTGTTTCTTAATATTATTATCAATAAATTCTAACGAGAACAGGTTTTAACGCATTACCGTGGGAGTGATGTTAGTAGCGCTGTTATGAACTACATTATAGCATAATGTCATCTAACTTGCAGATGTCTACAAAGTTCTATGACTTGAATATAATTTTATAGAGGTAATTTAACTTGTCAATTATTAATAGACATAGATAACATTTTAAAAATTTATTTTCTATTATTATTTTAAAATTTATTTCAAGATTTTGAAAAATCAAAATATGAAATCAAAATGTATTTACTCTTTTCATTCTCCGGAATTTTAAGAGTTTTATTTTATCCTTTAATGGATCGTACAGAATGAACAAACAAATCACAGGATTAATTTTATTTGCATTGCAAAGATTGACCGAAATTGAAATTAAAATCTACAGTTACAAAAAAAAAGTTCAAAACATTAATAACTTTCATGATTTAAAAATAAAATATTGATCAGTATTCATATAATATTTACTTAATTTTGAAAATAAGTCGAGTTTTAATTTTTTTTTGGTACATAATATAATATTATTCTGTAAAAATATTTTTTCAATAATTGAACAGATTTCCATTGGTCAATCTGGATATAATTTTTTAACAAAAAAAAATCAATTACTTTAATTTTAAAACTTTTCTGCATCGCACCAGGGACTGGGTTAAATTTATCATTATACATAAATACACAGATCATTTTCTATCTTTTGAACGTTTATACAGTTATAATACTGAAAAGCTCTTTAAAAATTCAGCTATCAAAAATAAAAAGCTGATAAAGCTTGTCATTATTATTTATGTTTATTGAACGAAAATTTCAAAACATTCATCATTTTAAATTTATGAGTTTGCCTATACATAGTAAACTCGTTTCTAAATCGCATTATGAATAATAATTTTTGTTTCGAACATTTTTTATATTTCTTAATGATATGAGTTTTACTATTCTCAGTGTAATATTGCATTTTACTTTAGTTTAAAATCTTCGCAACTATTTTTTGTTTCAATTTTTTTGGCTAATTTCAATTAATCTCTTATAAATTATTAAGTTATAAGGCAAAAAAATGTCTACTAAACACGTGAGTAAATTTAGTTTATATCAAAAGTACGTGACAAATGAAAAAATCACTATGTTGAAATAAACAGATGTATATAGGTCACAGTAAACTTTCCATATTGTATTTACTTACGGTAAAAACACTTTTATTTGACGAAGGATACTCTTCGACTATATTCTGGTAATATTCTGTGTTATTAGTTGCATAATAACCGATAAATTAAATAGTACAGTGATATATGCATAATAAAGCTACGTGGATAAGATAATGACTGATGTTTGATTATATAGCCTCAAGCCAGATAAAATGTTTAATAACAACTGTTTCATTTTCAAAACGCCATTATCCAATTAGAACTGACCGCAGTCAACTCTAGGTGCATTATTCCAGTTTAATATAAGGCTAATTACACGAGTTTTACTCTACCTTTGTAAAAAAAATTATTTGATCAATAAGTTTATTATTCAGCTATACAGAAAAATTTCGTATGCAGAAAAATATTCTTAAATCTCAAAACCAAAATTATTTTACTTCTTTTAAAATAATATTTTCATTATTTTACTTATCATTCAAAGCTCTTTGTTTTTAAATTTAATATCAGTTTGCTTTTTTTGTTAGAGATTTTTATTGTACAGTTAAATTATGAAAAATCATATTCATTGGAAAGCAAAAAAATTGATATTTTAGCGTTGTGAAAAGTCCTTTAAGCCACGCTAACGAGCGGTACATAGAAACGTTGCAAAAATAACGAGGGACGCTATGTACAGGACGATTATGGTTGCTCGTCCTCTCTACAATCTCAACATGCGGCATTTCCTCTCATATGTTTTTCCAAGACGCATTTTTTCATATAACGGTTCGACGGCGATTCCGTTTCTCCAGCACATGCCATCAAAAAAGGCTTTTACTATTTCAACGAAATGGATCAATTTAACCAACTAAAGACGATTATGCGGCTTTGTTTATGATCATGATAAACCACGGTGATATATTCAGCCGATCGAATTTTCAATAAAAGTTTTTGCCAAGAGTTTGCGATGCCAGAAATGTTAATAATACCACGCTGCCTCTTTTTCGCTTCAATTGCAATTAGTTTTCCCAGTAAACGGCAAAACAGTTTGCTTTTTGTTTTATTGTTATAAATTTTTGTTTGAATTTGTAAAAGCTATTTTCAAGTTACATTCTTTTTAGTCGTATAAACATTCAACGAAAAATTATTATTGGTAAACTGAAAAAATATTTTTTTTATTTCGAACTATTTGTTATAGATAAAATGTGATGTTTGATTTTTTTCATACAAAAATAGATTCTTTATTTAGATTGCTTTATATTTTTTTTTGTAATTTTATTTTATGCAATAGAAAAAATATGATTTACTGAAATTTTTAGTTATATAATTTTTTGCAATGTTTTCTTAAATGAAATTTCATGTAAATTAAAAGAATAACTTAACACATCAAATATGACTTGACGTTGTTCAGTTTACCCGAATTGCCTTGGATTACCAGGCTTTTCAAATCGAACAACCGCCTTAGCTAAAGCGGACAACTGGGTAGAAGGAGCGTTTGTTCTACTATATTTGTTTTATTTTAACATAATATTTTTTTATTTAAACTCTGAAAGACTAAATTTAAACAAATTCATAAAGCTCAAATTTTTGATAATTTGTAAATATCAAAAATTGTAAACATCAAGTTTAATGTATTATAACACGTTGTCATTATAAAAAAGTACTAAACACAGATAACTATATAAAGTTAAAATAAAAATAATATACAAACAAATCAGATTTGAGTAATTCCTGTAATTAAAGTGACAGCAAAATTGAGATAAATTCTTAAATGTTCAAAAAAAATCAAGTTTAATATATTAACTGTGAGAAAAAAGTTTTTCGGTTGAATATTTTTAGTTTAAATAATTTTTTTTTTTATAAAAATTCACTAAGATTCCAAATTAAACAACTGAGAGAGTGTAAACAAAGTTTAATACTTTATTAAAATCATTTTTATGTTAATTGACTTTTAAAAAACATTTTTTGATAGTCAATAATAATGAAGAGAACGAAACTTGGAAGAGAAAAAATATTAATTTGTACAAAATATCCATACCATCCTTTATTAAAATCAGTCATCTTTTAATGAAAAATACACTAAGTTTAACTGACTGCAAGACTTTTTTTAATATGTAACGAATAATTTCCCGTGAAAGTCCTTACAGCTAGCACTGCTCAAAAATTCATCAATAAATGTAATATACATGTATATGAAGTTTTTTTCATATACAAAGTATATTAATTTTCATAAACATTTCTTATATTTCAGATACACATATTAAAAATGAAATACAACCGTATATTAAAAGTATATTAAAATTATAAACATTTTTGATAGTGTGTAAAATTCTGAACATTTTTCTTCAGAAGAAAAGGTTTTTCTATAATTTTCAAATCAGATGAGATTATTGCAATTTACACTCTAATAAACGTCTTTTTACGTTTTTGAGGTTACTATAACTAGTAGATTCAAATAAACTTTACTTTTGACCAGACTATTTGAAAACTGAAACTTTAATATATTCAAAAATAAACGTATTTAAATTTATCAGCAAAAGTGGTGAAGATGTTTAAAATGAAAATCAGAATTTTTGTTTTTAAAAATTTTTAAGTGTATCCATACTTTTGAGCGATACTGTATAGATGTAAAAAATATGAAGATGAACTTTTTATCCTGGTCTGGTTTGATTTAGATTAAAAGGGTTAAAAATTTGTAAGAAATAAAAAATATTTGTAACTTCTGATATTCTTTCACTTGAATATTATATTTTGGTCTCTATTACAATATACTAATGATAAGCATTTCATTCATCTGCTCACGGATTTATGGCACGTATTTTATCTGATGAAATATATAGTCGCTTATGAGAAAATTATCCACTACACTGCACATTTATTTTTATTGTTTCCATTTTGGTGAGAGGTAACTCAACTTCACAAGTGTAGACTCTCCGTTAAACTCTGATACTCAATACTTCATCAATAATGAGCGACTATAAAGCGATTCATTAATGATCATCGATACCATTTCATCAATAATGATTATCATTAGCATTACCAGTAGTCCGCACGAGAAAGTTACAGATGTGTATGACCTTATAGATGATTATTTAGTGTAATAAACTCTGATAGATATTATGAATTCTACAGAAATTTTCCTTTTAGCCGTGAAAAAATGGAAAATTTTCTGGCTGAGGAGACACCTTTGGGACTATTTTTTTCTAGTTTTTGAGCCTCTACAATACGCAATAAATAGTATTATTATTAATAAAAATACTGCTAAAAAAATTATATTAATTAACCACTTTAAAGGTGTCACCTTTAAAAAATTTGTATACGTTTGAGAAACCAAAGAACAGTAACAAAATACTTTTGAAGGTGAGCCTTGAGTTTCAAAATTATCGATTTTTTTTTAAATTATATATAAACTTTCTTTTGTTAGCATAATTAAGGGTGTCACCTTTAAAATTTCTAAGGGCACCGCTACTTTTTGCGTATTTTGGAGGCCTAAATACAAGAAAAAATAGTCTCTAAGGTGTTCCCTCAGCTAGAAATCTTTCCATTTTTTGTACGGCTAAAAAAAATATCTGTAGAATTGCTTATATGTAGTTGAATTATACAAAATATTTTAAGCAAAATTTTTTGAAATTATTTTGATAAAAAGTGAAGAGTAAAATTTTTAATTAATTTTTTTTTATATAAAAAAAACTGTTCTATTTTTTATACAAAACATTTAAATTTATCGTTCATGTACATAAAACTAAAACAAATATCTGAAATTATAAGGAATTAAAATATGATAATATTATAGAAATTAAACTATGATTATAATATTTACATATAATACAAGTACGTGAGAAAAAAATTATAACTTATTTTTAATTACTGATCGTGTTTTGGAATAGATTTTTTATTCAATCATCATTTTTTGTGCTGACTCAAGGAATGAAATATTTATATATATATAGGTGAAGAATGTAATAATTATTGCATGAAGTGACATACAATTAGATGCAAAGGTGAAAAACGAAATTTTGCTGACATTTAAATTATTAAAATTATATTTGGTAAATTCAACATAAAAACACCTAGTATGAATAACAATTTACTATTAGCTACATTTTGATGTTAAATATCTACAACGTGACGGTATCCTTGAATATAGCTTAATTATACGAGTAATTGCAATACAGATATAACTATTGTATTATATATAATACATGCATATCAAATCAATTTCTAAATCAAAATGTAAACATTCAATTTACAGCAGAAAATAGTTCAATACGTACCTAAATATAATTAGCTTTTGGAAATTTTATTTACATGAAATTTTAGGTTTAGATATTTGAAAACAACAAATTTAATTGTTCATTGAAAAAAATGAAAAACAGACTATTTTAATATTATAAAAAATACATACTAATTTTATTTAACAGTGTATTTTAGTTATTAGTTTTATAATACGTTTTGTAAATAAAAAGCTCTATGAATCATATTTTTAATGTAACGTAATTTATTGAAATTATTTTCTGTTTTATCTTAAGCAAAAATATGAATTTGTTTTTAATATTAAGAAACCAAATACCAAAATAGTATATCAAAACTAAAATGAAAAGGATTTTTGTATTCCATATAATAATCATAAGTATACAAATAATTTAAAGTATTTTGTATATTAAAATGCTTGATATTGAAATTTTGTATAAATTAGTCAAAATTCATTTTAAAAATCTCAAATTTTCTGATTTCTGAAATTTTTCTATAAGTTTTCATAATAATATCCAAAATCTTCACAGAGTTTTCATTTTTTTAGTAGTAGTCTTTATTATCAAGTAATAAAAAAACGATTCATTTCATAAACTTTGATACTCAACCAAGTTACATTACCTAATGCACTGAACTTTGCCCAATTTAACCTAATCAAACAACATTTTCTATAAATTTTACTTTTAATTTTATTTTCACAGAAATTGTATTATATATTGGGAAAATATACTTTCCTTGAAATATTAATGGCAAAAATATAATTGAATCTAGTTATGATATCTGACTGTTTAAAATTGTTTAACATGCTACATACATGAAAAAAAGTTTATTTTATGATAAAAATGTTCAAACTTCTAGTGATAAATCATATTTTCTTAAATATTTCATGTAATTAAGTTAAACAAGTTTTAATTGTGAAAAAATATTTAACACTGAACTAACAGAATATCTGCACTACGAGCGCTACCAATAGTACAAACTGTTACATTCTTAAATACTTTCACAAATGACTTTTTTTAATGATGTACGATAAAAACAGTAACAAAATTGTAATGTATCGATACAGTATCAAAAGCATTGAAATATTTTAATTACTGATAATTAATTTGTTTATTTTAGATTCTGGTAAAATTTTAAAATCGTACAATAAAAAAATACTGCTTTAAGTGATTTTATAACAATTTATTTAATAAGAAACCTCAACCGGTACACATTTATATCATATAAAGTAAAATCACTTTGAAAGAATAATTGTAAAAAGTTTCGATCGAATCCTTTAAAAATTAAAACTTTTATGAAAATTTCAATGATTTTAAAATGGAACAAATTTGTGCTGTTGGTAGTTCTAGTTTTTAATAAATTACATTCCCAAAATTACAAAATCAAATTTGTAAATATTGAGTTTTTATAATGCATTTTATGTAACAGAGTAATTTGAATACACAAAACTTGAAAAACCGTGCACAAAATAAAAGGGTAAATAAAAAATGAATATTTTTAAAAACGATTCAATCTTCATAACGCACCGAACGAATTTGAAAAATTTAAGAGTTGAAGGGCGGACAATGAACATTTTATATGTTTTCGAAGACACCTGCGTCAACTCGAATCTGCCGGCAGATCAGAAGGGAAATATCCGTGCTTGGTTATATGAGTCCGATTCGCTCGCTGAAATGAGTGGAATATTAAAGCCACCCCGTGCTACAGAAGAGCACCAACACATATAATCGCCTGAGATTCCTGATGTAGATTGCTTTCTCCGAAATTAAACGGACAACACAAGCTCAGCAATATAGTGGCGTTTCACGCGAAAGCAAGAATGCCAAATCTTTTTATGCGACACCGGCGCAATATAATTTTGTCCAAACAAAGGAGTGTCTTTGAAATGATATCCACACTTATCTGCAACGAGATTTAATTAATTCTTTTCAATGGACTCATTCATTGACGTAAAGCGACTGCTAATTAAAAAATATTTTCATATACATTTGCTTTGCCCACGAATACTTGTAAATTTCGCTCTTTTTTTGCTCTTTATTTTGTAGCTTACAAACGATTTACTTGATTTTGATCTGTAAAGCAGAGTTGAGGACAAAATTGATTAACCGGTGTCAAATGATGCAATGACTTGAATGAAAATTTTAATTAAATTTTATTTGATGACATCGACCCATGTATACAGAAGATCTTTTGTTTCTGCCGACTGAAGATGTTGAATAGGTTGGAATTTTAATAAAAATTTAGTTGATCAGCTTTCAAGTTCATTTAATTAATTAATTTTGCTTGCAATTTGTCGAAGCAAAATCGTATTTTAACAAATATTAAAAGTCCTGTTAAAAATTTTGAAAATTTGTTTGAAATAAAAAGATTTTTAAATTGTGATAAAATCAACAGTTTTTCAGAATTTTATGAAATCAATAGTATTAAATTTGCGAAAGGCTTAGACAAAAGTATAAAAATTTTTCTCTTGTAAGGTTAAAAGCATTTTGTTGCGGGCACCAGAGTGCTTTAAGGCGGTCCTGAGCTGATGCATTCGAGCGATTGCTCTAGCAACGTTATGAATCATCGGGAGCCTTGAGTATATTGTCATTTCGGTCTGGCTCGCCAAACAGCGCACTATCTTGAAAGCCCGGATAGCTCAGTCGGTAGAGCATCAGACTTTTAATCTGAGGGTCCAGGGTTCAAGTCCCTGTTCGGGCGGCCTTTTTTGTACTTTTTGTCTTCATTTCCCTGCAATTTAAAAACATCATAATTATAATTTATCTGTGCAAAAAACACAAAATTATTTATCATAATTTCAATTTTCCTAACTTACATTATATTTTTAGAAAATTGGAAAAATATAATTATAAACAAATAAATTCAATTTTTTAAAATTGAACATTTTATTCCATTTAAAGTTGAATATATTTTTGGCTCAAAATCTGTTTCTCATATATTTTATACATAAAATTATATATAATTTTCACTTATGCTAGAAAATCGTTGACAGTTTATTAAGGAAATTTTTACTCCTCGATTACATATGTGGGACATAACTTAAATTTAACTTGACTGCACGCTTTTTAAGCACCATTTAACGCAAATCCCTGTAGAAATGTTTTGTGCATAAACCTCGGATATTGTGAAAGATGAACGATAGTGTAAGAGACAGTTACATCGACTTTCCAATAGTTAACAAGGCACTTTACTGTCCCTCTTAACGGCGAATCTCATTTGTAAATGCATTCGATCGAATCGTTAGCAAACAGGGTCGTTTTGCTTGACGAGATCGTGGATCATTTCGTCGGGTACATTTTCTTCCGGAATAATAACAATGGAAAGAGAAAGAGAGGAGGTCAAAGTCGGAGATCAAGTCCGTGAAACTCAGGCTGAGAAACGTGACACAACATGAGGCCGCCAAAGCTCCGCTCATCCCTGCTTTACCTTATTCTTGTGACATTTACCTCTGTCACTTAGAAGAATAAAAAAATGACACTTTTTTACTAAATTTGACGTGCAAATGCACATAATTTGATATCCATATTCAAATTAACTCTGTTTGTTGTCACTTTTTGTAAACTTTATTGTGACGTTATAAGCATATATTCATGTACAAAATAAATTTTGTAAAATGATATTGAGTTTTGTACGTTATAGCATTTTATGGTATCAAATTTTCGTTTCGTAAAGTTCAATTTGACATTCAATTATGAGAAATACGATAGGAATTTTGTTTTTAATATATCTATACAGAGCATTTATAAATAGATTTCCATCAAGCCAATTTTTGACCAATTTTTATTCTTATCGTATATCTTTGTACAAAATAAGTAAGAAATTTCCCTTAAGGCATTGACTTTTCTTACGTAATAAATTGTTATCATAAAGACGTGAGGTTCCAATATAACGAGGGGAAAGAACAAGGAATTGGTTTTGTAATCAACATAATTTTATGTATTTGATATTTATAGCTAACGCAGACATTTATTTATAGAAATCAAATAATATACAGCATAAAGATTTTATGGTACTGTGTCACAATATAGTTTATCATCGTAAAAATAAGTTTCTGTTAAATATTTGTTTTTATTGAATTTTTATCAAGGAAAATATATTATATTTCTATTTTACTTATTACGTACAGAAAATGTTCTGTTGAATTGTTTTAGTATTATAATAAACTTTTATAATCAATGATTATTAATTATTTTTAAAAAATAAATAAATAAATACTAACAAGAAAATAAAAAACTGATGAAAAGCCAATTGGTTACCATTTCTGATAAATTTCTCTTTAAGTGAAAATAAAATGAGTAAAAATTCTTTTTTTCTGACAAGTTAATTAGGATTATATGAAATTACTAAGTAATTTCATCGTGTACAAATATTATCATGAGCTTCTGTTTTAGCCATCGTTTGCTTTAGATTTAATTTAAATTACGAGTTATTTAATATCTATGCAACGTGCATTTACAAAGTGATATTTCATTAACTCTGTTAACACGAACAGCACAAACGGTAGTTAATTTAATACACCCACAAACAAAGCAATGTTTTATTCTTTTTCTTTATTTTTATAACCAATTAATTGAATGCTAAAATAATTTTTTCATACCCATTTCATTTACTTTCGAATAATTAATGTTGTAAATTATACTATCAATGAAAAATTATTTTTTTAAAGTCAAAGTAATGCTGTAATAGTGATATGTGAAACGTGAGTGAATTAAATTTCAATGTCAAACATACCTAGTATGTACCAGTATTAAATAAAAACGTGTGTCATGACGTATAAGATTTGTAATTTCGTTTCGTGTTTTCTTAGATGAACTTTTAAATGAATAATATTTCCGACATATGTTTTATTGAAAATATAATCTCATTAAATCATATATATTATACATTTTTTTGAAAAATTAATTTACGTAGTTAATAATAAATTATTTTAATTTTTTATGTTTATGAAAATCAAGGCCCGCGATAGCGGGCCGACGAGCCGAGCTTTATTAAAATATAAATAAATAATTAAATGAAAATAACAAAAAACGTCGGCCGCTAAGCGCGGGACTATTTTCTGCAATTTCAGTTTTGGTATAGTTTCATCTTTGTTCTTTCATATATATAACCTATGAGAAACAAAGGCGACACTATATCGACTATATTTTCTTCTTCTCCATTCATCGTGTTCGTAAATTTTCTATCTCCTTTTACATATGTCATTTAATATGGAGTGTCTTCGCTGTTGTACTATTCTCTTATTTGTCATATGGTGGCGCGTCGATCAATGTTTATTTTGATAAAACTCCGTGACTCTAGACTTCATTAAGTTAAAATCAAAAGTGAACATTGTTGATAATAATGTACCTTTATTTATGTAGTGTATTTACAAAAGTTATTTGTTGAAGTTAATTTTAATAAAAAAATATAAAAATATTCATTGATTTTTTCTAATATTTATCTATTTTTTTAATTTTAATCTAAAAATATATAAATGACTTTACTTATATAAGAGCACGGTGTCTATATAAATGCGTGAGACAAATTCGGATGAAGTCCTCTACTCAGAGCTGTTAAATTAATGTCTAATTAATTTGATTAATTTAATTAATGACATTCTAAAAAAACATTCAGTTTTAAGACATTGTATTTTATAAAAATATTAAAAGTGTTTTCAGAAAGGATATGAAATCATAACAGGAGCCAAGATCAAATTACAATAAAAATAATTTACACATAATAATTATATTCTAAAATATTTTATTATAATTCTCTCTCCTTCTTTCTTAAAAAAACATTTTATGAACAAAAATATGTATAGAAAAGAAGTGAAATTATACCAAAAGCCAAGATCAAATTATAATAAAACAATTTATTTTAGTCAATTATAACTAGTACTTGCCAAACATCAGACACATGAATAAATTAAAACTTTATTATTTTTAATATAAAATTCAAAAATGTATACTGATCTTATAAAACAATGCACATAAAATAAGTGAAACATAAAAAAATGTCACGTCTGAAATTCTTAATTAAATTCATTTGATATAATCCTTGGCAACACATCCTTTTTAAAGGTTTGTTATGCAGCCATTATTCTTATGTTTTGGAAATTATCTTTGAATGCGATGTTTGGCAAGTACTAGTTA
>JABFPM010001786.1:0-18728 GCA_022817325.1 Idris sp. 1 HC-2018
AATAAGTGAAAAATTAATTATTAAAAAAGTGAATATTCACTTATTGTAAGTGGACGACTTTGATCATTTTCAATAAGTGAATATTCACTTACAATAAGTGAAATTTTACTTATTCAAATTTAGAGAGTGCATACGTGTGTGATTCATGTATGGGTCTTACGTATGCCACATGCATGATTGCTTTGCAAGTCTCTTGCATGCAACATACACATATCTTTTTTCAAGAGGACAATCTTAGAAAAAAAATTTGGTGCTGTTAAGTTAGTCAAATTGATTAGTTTTCTTTACTTATCTCATTTTAGCAATTAAGAAGAGGTTCTCCTTAAAATGATCAAAAATAACTTCGATTTTAATTTTTTTTGAACAAATAAGATTCTTAAAAAATGGAAAAAAGCGTCGTAAACATTGATTTAGTATCTTAATTTAAGACACTTTTTTGAAGTGCAAATCGCATAGCTCATCTGCATCGGTTGTAGATTTTGCAGAAATGATCTGAAATCAAAATCTTTTGGATTCACTAATAATACAGGGTGTCTCAGAAGATTAACTTAAATATTTACCATCCTTGAAAAAAGTGCTACTAAAAGTTGCTCTCCTCGAAAAATGCTACAAGATGGTAGCAAAATTTATTTTTAACAAGAACATTTTAAAAATGAACACACAAAAAGGTCTGCGGAAATACATGTAAACCATAAAAAATCATTTAATTCTTTTTGATCCATTAATAATTTATGGGTGGGCTACGTGAATTTCATGTAATATCCCCCAAATCTTATAATCTGTTATATAATTAAACCGACTCTAACCTTAAGTACATCAAACGTTTGTTAATAATGTTTAATCGAATAACTTGTTATTTGATCAATATTAAATAATGAAGGATTCATTAATTTATAAAACAAATAACTGCGACATAACTAAAGTTAAACTTCTTATTATATATTATTAATACAAAAATTAATTTTTCGCCTCAAAATAAAGTATCAAAATAAAACATGAAATTCCTGTATCCGATCCACGAATTTATTACTGCATTAGAACAAAAAATAATTTCTGTAAGTAAAATGATCATTTTTTTCCGTGAAGCTTCGAGCTTTTGAATAAAAAAAATTGCATATAACTTCAAAACAGGCTAAGTTATAGCGATTTGAAGTTAAAAATTTATTCATACAAATTATATATCCAAATGTTTTTTTCCTCTAGTGTATTTTTGCACATGATTGTGCATGATGTTAAATCCCTTTTTTAAAAATCCTTTTATTTATATCTATAACGTAAAGACAAAATGGAATTTTCATCATATATAAGTCATGCAGAGGTGTAATGTATAGACATAATTTCTTAAAAATACGAGTTGGATTTTGTTACTATTTATATACATTGAAATAAAAAATAACATATAAGTAGATAAAGTCAAAAACCGATATAAATACCTAGATTAATAGAAGAAGTACAGAAACCATTGAAAACTTAAAATTTTTCGCTTTTAAAAATTCAAATTTCATTATACATTTGTTTTTAATCCCATGCTTATTTTTGTATCATAATTTTAAAAAAGAACGTTGTACATTTTCACTCTTTATGACCCCCAAAATAATTATCGTTTGCATACGAGCTTGAGTATTCTTCGATGTGAAAATTATAGTACACAATTTTAAACAATAATAAATAAAATAAATATTTACATACACACGCAAGTAAATATAGAAAGCACAAATGTGAACATTGCGGTATAAAGAATTTAAAAACAGCAGTTCCTTCGAACTTCTTGTTACATCATAAAAAAAATAATAAATGCAAACTATACAAATTAAAATTAAAGTAATTTATTTTAGATCAACGTTGTAATATGCACACCGGTGTATTAATCTTAAAATGTGAAAATTCTTTTGATCAACAATGATCGTATATATACTCGAAAAACATACTGGTATTAAGGAAAATCGAGCATGAACAAGGTGAAAAGTATGTTTCAACTTTCTCTCTCTTATACGTGTATTGTAAATATCAAAAAATTAATCATTTAAATTTTGAAATTAATGCTCGAAAAAACTGAAAATAAATTGTTGATATTTCTGTAAAATTTTCCAATAAACTTGAAGATCTCTTATTCTCAGATTTTAATATAGGATTTTGTCTCACTTCTCTTTCTTAAACCGTACAAATGTCAAAATTACAGACAATCTAATGCGCAGAATAATTATTTGATCAGACTGGTTCTCATACTGGTGACAGACCTTCTGAATGTGAAAACTTTAAAATCTTTTCTTCCAAACCAAGAAATGATCACACATACATAACAAACCGTATAAATGTTAATATTGTAAAAAAAAACGTAGAAAAAAGAGTAACACTATCAGACATGCTCGTACACATATTGGTAAAACATAACCTTGAATAAACACAAATTTTACATACTTCATTCAACAATTTCTTTTCTATTTTAGATTAAAGAATTTTAATGCTTTAAAAAATATTGTATAAAGAAAGATTGTGTTTGATTATATTTGTGAGATATAATGCCACAATTTTGTATGTTTCTCGAAATTTAATTTGAATAAAAAATTGTTTTTTAAAAGCCATTAGAAACAAAGAAAACTAAATTAAAAATTGTAGTAATCTTTTGTGGATATAATAATAGTTTTTCGATTTTTTTACGAATAAAAGGAAATTTTCTGTAGAATTGCTCAGATACATTGTATATGTTATTAGTTTTTCATGTATTCGCAATAAAATATTTAATTTTCATAGAAAAAAGTTATCTCTATTTGAATATAGACGTTTTCTGAAAATAGCCAAGATTCTTTTGCGAATAACTCTGCAAGGTCATACTCGACTTTGGTTTTTAATGACAGGTTTTGAAAGTTTGGATCGAACTTAGAAAATACTTTCAATAAAACGTCTTTGTCACTGATATTTGTGTTTTTAGCAGAGTTTTAAAATTATTGATTTTTTAGCATATTTGTCTTCTTTATCATTGACTTTCATTACAAATTAAGGGGACACCCAAGTGAAAATGCTAAAACTGGTAAAAATTAATCAATTTGCATAATTTTTGTTGCGTTATAATCCTTGAGAATGATGTGTCGAAGATACGTAGTAATATAATTGAAAAACACAATTATTATTTATGTATTTGTTAATAACAAACGAAAATAGAGCTTTTTTTCAAAACAGTCCAGGTGCCGTAATTTTTTTTTTAGTTAATTGTTGATAAAATTCTTTGAAATTAAAATTTTTAAATTCCGTCTAGACAATTTGTTCCCAACACTTTTGGGAGCGTTTTAAAAACAAAGGAAATCGGTTGAAAAACGCGGTACAAGAACTATTTTGAAGTTGGAGAAATAGGAAAAATAAATATCGGAAATAATTGCGATTAAAGTTTTCCTCATATAATAAGGTACAAATACTGGGTTTCTATAACTTATTCGTATTAAATAATTCGTCGGCCATTCCAGGGCCATAACTGGGACCTTCTTTCTTTTTTTTAACTTTTTCTTTCACATTTTTGTATTGCTTATCAGCTTTTCTTTTGTACCGGCTCTCTTCTGTGCTACGAATCGCGCTTCGCATAACACTATTCTTGTGTTAAAAAAAGAAAAAAAAAAGTGATTTCTAGCACGAGTTTCAAGAAACAAACTTCACTACGTAAAAAACAAGCTTCAAAGCATCTAAAAATGTAATAAAATTTGTTTTTATGTTTTCATCATTTTTCGCTTGGGTGTCCTCTTAATACAAGACAAATTGTCAGAAAAAATTCTACGTGAAAGTATAAAATTTGTGTTTTTAAGTTTTTATTGAGTATCGACTTAAACAAATTTAAAGATGACTTATCTTACAAAAATTGAAAACATTCTAGAACTGACTAATTATTTAATATCAGATCAAAGGTTTGAGAATTAGCTTCTTTATTTATTTTCACACAAAAAATGGACAAACCAAAAATAAAATTTTGGTGCAATTTATATATCTCGAAATCAAGCAAACTTATTTATATATTTTAAATGTAAATACTATTAGACAAATTTAAATTTAAACTGAAATAAAACTAATAAAAAAATAATTTAAATTTTAAGTGTTGGCATTCTCTGAACAAGTAATGAAATAAAAATTATTTTCAATTTGTGAATAAAAATAATTAATTAAAACCAGAGCATAAAGTAAAATGTTTGAAACACATATTCCGCACATTGAATTTTAATTATAATGATTTAATTGTACCCGATTATTTCCATTCACATGCACATTTTATTCAGTTATTAATAGTGTCGCATGAATATTATTATGCAAAATGGAATTATGAGTGCGATTATGGGGTAATCTGTAAATTGGTATTTATGCCAAGACTCGCAATTTGTGCGATTTAGTTATACATTTCAGTTTAATATTCATCCTTTTGTGCTTCTAAATGCATCTAAATGATTATAACACTGGCTATTATTTTATCGGCATATTAATTCGCTAAAACGTATTTTATCTGACATTGATTTTCAAATCAGAAAAATATTTATCTTATCCCATCAAATATCTTAAAAAGTATATATATATATTCCATTCCCTAACAAATATAATCTAATTATTCTTGTGCAAATATTTTACAGTTTATTCAAAATAAAAAACCCTGTTTTCACAACTTGAATATTCAAATTTTTATAAAATTACACCTTCAATTTTTTTTATTTTTAAACTTTAAAATGCAACTTCCACCTTATACCTTCTTGGTTCTCAACTGAACTGGGAAATTTAATAACAGATAAAAAGATATCAGCACATAAAGTATATAAAAAAAACTTCAGGTACATCAAATTCGTTCAATAAGTTTTCATACTTGAGATCTTTCAACAAAGCATTTTACTTTAAAAAATATATAAACATTATCTGACGTAAAAATATTGAGCAGAATCTACGCTTGTTAATAAATAATTCTTCTAAATAAATTCTTGTTGAGCAACATGTTAAAAACATTTACTTATGAATTATGAAAGAAGTATTATTTATTAGCATCTAAGTTCAAAACACCAAAAAAATTTGAAAAACAAAAAGAACTGATTTATTAATTTATTAACAATTCAAAAAGCTTGACTGTATCAAAATATAAATGATTTTACTTTCTTATTTAATTAGAGCTGTGTTCAATTAATGACATAATCGTTCTCTGTTCCTTAGAAGCAAACAGAAAATTATAATATTAAAATGATTGCCACTATGGTAACAGACTTACGACTTCACTTGAATCATTAAATAATTACTCAGAAACGTTTTGCACTAAGACTCATCAATTTTAACAAAAATCCAATTTAATATAACATTACATTTAAGTATGTTAATATCTCTATTTGTAAAATGTTCTTAATAGTCTAATTTAACTTTCTGTTTGTCATTAATAAATTATTCTTGCAAACATTTTCACTTTTAGAAAATAATATATATCATTTATTGAATCAATTTACGTCGTTTTAATTTGATACAAACACTTTTTTTAAAATTAAAAACTTTTCGATGAAATTGTTCATTTTCATTTGAAATTACGTATCATAATGAGATTTGATTAAAAAGGAGCATCTTCGTTATTATTAACGCCGAATATAATTAGCGGAATTTAATAATACTCAATGAAAAGAAAAAAAAAGTTAACGACATAATCCACTTTTTTAGTCTGTACACATGAGTTATTAGCCGCAGTACTCGAGTTTAATCTTCTGAATATAGTCTTCACGTCCACACTAAAACAAATTTGCCCGTTTCCTCACGAAGGAAATGTACAAAGAGTTCTTTTGAATTCGTAATTTGACAGGATAATTATATCATTTTCAAGAAACACTCGGATAAAAGATAATCAATAAAGCTTGCAGCTGAAAATAATTTTTTCTTTTTTCCCAAATTAGAGACATGAAGTAGATTTTAATATTTGATATTTAGAACTGAACAAGTCTCACTTTAAAAAAGAAATAGCGATCAAAAACAGCGAGTTAATTTCGATGGTTCCTGTCAGAAAAATTATCGCAGTATAATTTTAAAGTTGAACAAAAAATTATCAGACATTACATAATTTTAAAGTACAAGTAATTTTAAATGAAAGGCTGCTTGAAACGTGCATTTTGCTTCAGTGGCTCAAAAATGACGTACACGTGTATATAATTGAAAATTTCGTGATTGTACTTAATTTTCACGAACAATTTTAAATACAGTTCCTAGTTTTTTTTCTTTCTTACTAATTATTTTATTTCAATGAAAATCGACTTTTTTGTACAAGTCTTTCACACAACTTTTTCACATCAAAAAGAGAATAATAAATGAACGGTTTTATTTAAAATGTATAAATGATTAAATTTCTAACAATTTCTTTGGGATTAAAAATATTTTTTAATATACTGTATTTATAGAGAAATGAATATTTAATAAATGCGAGCGAGTTTGAGTGAACTTTTATTTTTTTTTTCTTTTACAACTTTGTGTATTATTGCTTTACATGTACACATAGATTTTCAATTTAATATGAATCTCAAAAATGCCGTCTCTCTCAAAGTACCGCCCGAGGTATTATCCTTGGCCAGCTTAGCCGTACCGAAAACCACAATACAAAAGTGACTGCAAAATGTTTATACATACTTAAATGAGCTATACAAAGCGGCTTAAATATCGATTTTTTTAAATAAATGAAATTGAACAAATAAAATAAATCACAAAATCATTTACATGTTGCCTACTAATATCATACTGTTTACATATTTCATAGAAATAATTATTTCAAATTTCATTTTGCCTCCTAATTTTATACTGATGTTCATTAAAATATGATAATTTTAACCTTTGTAATGCATAATACAATTTGCATAATTTAACGGTGATTTTTATTATTAATGCACAGCCAATCGAATTTATTTAATAAATGGGATTAAAATAAGAATATAATGGGAAAAAGCATAAAATGCATTTTCAATTGGACATTATTAAGCTTGCCAAAAAATAGAGTAACAACACATATTTAGTCCAATAATAGATTAACAAGTGATTGCAAACAACACCGAGAGAAAATGTTTAAATAATACCTCACATCAAGTAATTCGTCAAGAGTTTAAAGGAGATTTGATTAAAAATTGAATAAATTATGTTTTCATTCACAACCCTTCAGCGTTTAAAATATAATTTTGAAACTCCTCGCAGACTTGCGAAAACTTTAAGTTTTAACTTTGCATAATTTTATTTTAAAAGACAAGTCACTGCTAAAGTTAGTGTAACATAATTTTGCCAAACGAATGTCGAAATTTCAACTACTTTTGTCACACTTGGTTATGAATAAAAAAATATACATTATTAAAACCAAAATTCAAAATTTATAGCGCTTAAAAATATGAATGGTACACTTTTACGGATACAAAATGAATTACAATTGTTTATGCTAAAAAATTTTGTATACAAGTTTTTTGCTACAACTTTTATGCAGAATTGTTATACGAAGACTTTTATCACTATTTCTTCAAGATTAAATTTATTCTATAAAATATTGTACTTGATTTTTGTTTTTCTGTAAAATATCTTAAGTCGTTTTATTTCTTTAATGTGAATTAATTTAACAAAGGATAATCAAGTTGATAAAAGATAAAGGGAGACTTAATTAATGTTTCACTTAAGATACGAATCTTTCACAATAATTTATACAATGAATGACATTTTTGTTTCAGATTAACGACACAATACGATTTCGAGTGACTCTAGAAGATACGGTGCCGACAGATCAGCAACCAAATATCGTCGGGGTCGATGCTTTCGTTATCGTCCTCGATGAGAACGATAATCCACCGCAATTTCTAGGCACTCCATATGAGGCCGACGCAGCAGAAGACACTCCTCTCGGTGCCACCATCCTGCCCGTAATCAGACTCACCGATCCTGATTTATTGGGGGACAATATAGAGCTGTCGTGCATTCCACAGCCACAGGTGAATTTTTGCAATTTATCATGAATTGCAACTATGCACATTATTGCCAATTTTATTTGACTGAACAATTTTTATCACTGTATTAATCTCATTCTAGTTTAAATTCTTTAAAAAGTGGCATTATAAAAACGGCAAAAAGTTATTCAAAAAACTATATATTATAAAAAAAAAAAAAAAAAACTTTATAATAAAAAAAATTAAAATTTAATAACTGCAAATAAATTGGCAACAAGTAAAACATTTAAATAAAATTTCTCTAAAATAAGCAATTACTTGTGCCAGTTCAGCGTAAAACACAACTTACTCCTTTTTATTTATAACTAACAAAGTTAATTCATTAAATTTTTTCTTGCCCACTCAATTTAACAGTAAAAATAAATAGAACATTGCTTGTATCAATTCATTTTAAAAATTGAAATTTGCAGTTTATTTTTAAAGTGTATGAACAAATTGCAACTGAAACAGCAGTTTAAGTAATATCGATTTGATATGATAAAATTATTGGGGTTGCAAATTGCAAAAATCATGCTAATGGAACTTCTATTATTAACTTTGAATAATCACTGGAAAATGAATATTAATTAAACGTTAATTAAATAAATTAGTTCAATTTCAAAATATTTCCAGTTTAAAAGGGATTTTGACATTTGCAAAGTTCCAAAAGTATTTATATTCATCAAATACTTCTCCTAACTTGGCACAACTTGTAATGAAATATTTCTTAATTAAATGTTCATTTAAAGTTTAAAGAATGATATTTATAACAAAAGTTAACATCCTTTATCAAAAATTTATATTTTTACACATTTCTTTTGAAAATCATCTTTTTAATCTTTAATTAAAGTTTAAAGCAGATTATCACAAACTTTGTAAATAGTTTTTTAACGTAATAAATTATTTTTCTTACACGTGCCTATTTCTCCAACTATTATTAGTGGGAAAAGTGAGAATTTCTCCCACTAAGAATGTGGTGGGAACAGTGGTGGAAAGGAGCACTTCTCCCACTGGGGGCGTGGTAAGAAAACTGGGAAAACGTTTCCGCGCTTTTTCTCACAGACACGAGTGACTAAAACGGCGCGAGAGTTTGAAATAGTTTACATTTAAATTCCTATTTTTCTTTTTTTAGGGCAGTATACGTTTTTTTTGCAATTAAACAACAAATTCAACAATATGTTTTTATAACATTTAAAATAATTTATATGAAAAAGACTATTGAACAATGTTTAAGTAATTAAGACTTTATATATTTTTAAACAGATTTAATAACTTTTTAGAATCAGTTTTAATTGAATAATTAAACAAATACAAATAGCTTTTTCTTTCCTTATTGTGCTTTCGTAGGAATTTTTCTTGAATTTAAATGTAGTTTTTATGGATTAACTTTTTTTTAAAGAAGTGAAAAATAATTTTATTAATTAATACATTTTTCTAGACAGTTTTTTAAATTCGTTTGACAGAGACATTTTTTAACTATTTTTTTGAACAGTATTTTTTATTTCGGTGGGCTTCGCCCCCTGAACTCCCAAGCATTACATTTTCCTTTTAAAAATTAATTGTTATTTAAAAAAGAATTATAATTTACTTTTTAAAACGGTAATAAATATCAACCACACTTGTAAGAAAAAGTATCGTACTCAACGAGTGGGAGAAGTAAACTCCTTCTCTCACAAGTTAAGTAGTATACTATTATTCATCTTACATCAATTTTGTCCCGAAATGATGGTTATTAATAAATTTCGGAGCATGGTATCACAAATAATGTCAATATTATTTATAATAAGTCGATGTTAAATCAAGTTAAATACAATAGATTATTTGTGAACAGTTATCAACACTTCATTGAATCACTTGGTGTGTTCATAGTTTCCAGATGCCTGCGACAAGTTTGGGATCGTAAATGTGGAGAAGAGCGAAAACTCGTACGTGGGAGCGTTGGTGTTGAAACAACTCCTCGATTACAAGGAGAGGCCATTTTATCAACTACTACTTATGGCAAGCGTAAGTAAAGCTTTAAAATTAATATTAATTATCCCGAGCCTTTCTCTTCACAGTCAATTAGTCTTATATACACCTGTCTTATTATGTACAAAAAATCGACCATTAAGAAAATTAACGGTAGCTCATTATTAAACCTGATTAATTTTGTTAAATGAAATTAAACATATTAAAAAAAATTAACAGTAGCCCATTATTGACTCTGATTAATTTTATTTTAAGTTAAATTATTTTGACTTTATAAATTTAATTTGGAAAACAAAAATCAGTCTATTAATTTTTGTTTAATATTTAGTTTATGGTTTATCTAAAAATATAAAAATTGATGTGGAACATTTCAAAAGTAAAAATATGTAACCAAGAATGTTTTAAAAAATCATGATTT
This sequence comes from Idris sp. 1 HC-2018, assembly GCA_022817325.1. NCBI lineage: Eukaryota > Metazoa > Arthropoda > Insecta > Hymenoptera > Scelionidae > Idris > Idris sp. 1 HC-2018. The sequence continues at coordinate 10,321 of JABFPM010001786.1, forward strand.
TGAGCTTTAAATTGTACATTTGGGATAACAATTCAGTTAGAATTTTGAGTTTGAAGCCCTTGTTAAAGAATACGTTTGTGGATGACTTATGAAAACTTTTCTCAAAATTAGGAACTATTTTATGAATAATTAGAGGTCGCGCAAGCTGGTGATACATTTTTTAGCATAAAATGAACTTTCAATGACTAGCGCGACCTCTAAATATTCATAGAATCATTCTCAATTTGGAAAAAAGTTTTTATAGACCATCCGCGAAAGTATTTGTCAACAAGGGCTTCAAATTCAAAATTCTGATCGAAACTTAAATTTTGAGTTAATAAAAAGATCTTAACTGTTTTTTTGTTTTTTTTCAAATTAAAATTTTTATAATTTTTTCATATATGTTTATTATATTTATGATATGAGTTTTAGAAATCAGTTAAGTGTTTTCTCTTGTTAAAATGGGTTTTTATTTTGTAAAGATGTTTTTTCAAAAGTACTGATGTCTAATAAAAGTAATATGTTTTACTATAATAAAAGATAATAAGTTAAAATAAATTTTCTTTTATTTAACGAATTAATTTGATTAGAATGGAATTTTTTCTGATTAACTTGGTTTCTGATGTTAACAACAATGTTAATGTCAACGTTTTTAATTCGTTGTAATTAGTAAGCAAATAATTATTGGAATTGTTGCTATTTTTTGAAAAAAATTTAAAATAATCTAACATTTTAAAAATCGATGTTTGCATTTAACCTGTCATTTTGAAAAAAACAAAAAAAAACACATATTTGACTTATCCTAGTAAGGTAATTTTAAAGTTCAAGTTTCTTTTGCAACTCTGGTTGGAAATTCAGTATGATTTTTATTTCTTTCCCATGTGATAACTGCATTTGAAGTATAAACAATTTTCAAAATTTTCAAATTTTGTGTGCATAAAAGCTGCCATATTGATTTCACTTTGAAAAAAATAATTGTTTTCAAATCGCATTATCTAAAAGTGTACACTTTGATCTATCGATTTACATAAAAATAAAATAAAATAAAATGTACAAATAAAACCTGCAACAAAAATACATTTTTAATGCAAACCAAAAATCGAGTTGATTAATTTGTCAAAGTTTTACATTTGTCCGAAAACAATTATTCATGATGCAGCCGAAGTAGTATAAATTGCTTTCAATTTTGTATGGGCATGGTAACTAGAGAAAATTCTAAAAAAGTTTTATGCCAGTATTTTTAAAGTTTCACAACGTTAAATAAACTAATTTTTGTACTCAACTCAGCCAACATGTTCAGAAAAACACAAATTTATTTAACAAGTAATGCAGATAGCTAAATCAGTGATCTTTGCTCATAAATTTTTCAACTTTAAACTGTTTCACTTGAAACAAAAAACAGATCTTGATTAACCTTTTTTTAATACTTAAACTGTTCATGAAATAAAAGAAATGATGTATTATTCTTTTTTTCCAAGTTTTATTTTACTTTTATTCTCCATGTCAAAAACAAATTGAAAAATATAAGTAAGATAGATTGGCAAACTTATCGAAAATGTGAAATATAAAACTATCGGAAAAGTTTATCCGAATAATTTTTCGTGCACAAGGCATCAATTGTCAATAATGTTTTTGTATGTCAATATGCATAATTTAGTCGCATTGTTATCGCGGTCGTGGATGAAAATACAAGCTGACATTTTTGTTTCGCCGCAAACAAATGTCTCGAAAAATCGTATTAATCGTTCGATACATTGTGCCATAAAATTGCGAATAAAAACCAAGCCTCTTTTGTATTATTACGTGAATATTTGTGAATGCATTCTGTGACAAGCAAGCTGTGCCAATCACAGAAACCATTACTGGTTCTCAATAAAGTCAGTTCTGGAAAAATAATTTGCAAACAAAGCAAATATCGACGCATTGTAGTTGTTCCACGCACAGTTTGGCGTTATATTTTTTTTCTTGTGCTAAAAAGAACCTCTCACGATAATGTCCTGTAATGGTATGGAGACAAAAAAATTATGCTCGATTTATGAAATGATCCAATCCACGCGTGCGCGTTTTATTGATCACGTTTTTCAGCGACATTAATGCTTAGGTGTTCGTCGAATTTCAAATGACATTTCGAGTGTCATTTTGAGCATCTGCGGACGTCGCACGTTTATAACACTTCGCACTATGAATTTGCGGAATTACTTTTTTTTATTGTACAAGAAATGTTGACATATCGGTGATTGTAGGTTTTTCAATTTTTTATTCCGTGAAAATTAAATTTAACAGGATGCTCTTGGTAATGTAATAATAATCTTTAAAAAAACTGGAATAATAAAAAATATTTATCTTTCCATTGCGTTTTAAAAATATTTCAATTTTATTTCATTTTTTTTAAAAGATTACAAATTTAATCTGAAATTCATTTACACGTCAAAATTGGGCTTTTGAAAGCCAGTATTTAAATCTTTTACGCAGAATATTATGTATTTACAACTTTTATGTAGAATTAATATAAATCTACAGATAAAAAGGAATAATTTTTTTATTTTATTTTTGAATTCTTGGTCCATTCTACGATTGATAAATGCACATAGGCATTGAATGCATTGTAAATGTTGCAGGACGGGAACAACACGAGCACTGCCGGAGTGGAAATCAAAGTGACCGACATTCAAAACAGTCCGCCGGAGTTTCTGGACTCACTCACTGGGATAGTCCGGGAGAATGATCAAATTGGTACCCTTGTAATGACAGCCAAAGCGCGGGACGGAGACAGAGGGATGCCAAGAATGATCGAGTACAAACTAATCACAAGTGAGCTCTCTCTCATACTACATTTTGATCCAAAATTAAAAGTGACAGGCGAATCAACATTAAATTTTATAATTAATATATGAATTATTAACAGTTAATCGAAACAATTTCATTTCATAATGCATACTGATTTTTATTTAGAGAAATTCTAATTATTAAACACTCTGATGTTAAAAGTAATTAATTTTTTGTAATTAAATTAATTACAGTGGAATAAATTGATTTCAGCGTTTAAATGGTTTTAAAAAATACTGGTGCAAAAGTAGTAAATGGAAAATTAGCTACATTTATTTTGTTTTCAAAAGCTTTACATGAAATTCTTTTTTTATTTGACATAGATAAAACGATGTATTGAGATATAAACGACTCATTTGTAGCTTTTGTTTAAACTTTTATAAAAAAAGTTCTTTTATTTTTGTGTCACAAAAAGCATATCGAATAAAAATTACAAAAATATAACATTTTGCATTGGTTTCAAAACTTGGCGATGTATAGTAATAACGTCAATTATAATTTCATAACATTTTCAGTCAAATTATTGTGAAGTAATATGTCAATTGAAAAGAATGATACATTTTTTATTTCAAAATAATGTTTACATTTGAATACACTACCAACAAGTTTTCGGTGACTTGATTAATAAATGTTATAATTTAACTGCTCTAAATCAGGGACAAGTTGATCAAAATGTCTGCAATTAAGCATGGTAGTTGAGTATACAACCTGCTTGAAGAGTCTGAACAGTTATTGAAATTATCCAACCCCGCCCGTTTTAGCGTTCCCCCGAAGTGTATCTACACTACAAAAACCAGTGGCTTATTTGAAGACACTTTTATCATTTAACACTAGAACGACCGAGGCCGTCAAATTGACTGTATATTACCTTTTGTTAAAACTTATTTAAATTATTATTTATGCTAAATTTATACTTTTCTTCAATGAATAATCATTTTTTAATAATTTCTTAATACTTTTAATTAAATTAAAATAATTTTATTTAATTTTTCACATTACAAAATTCAAATATCTTGGTCTCAATAATTTTGATGTAAATTTTATATAATACATTATACAAAATATTTTCTTATTATATTAATATATTATTAATTTATATTATATTATATTAATCAAAAAACATTTTAAAATCGGCGTGAAAAAAAAACTATAAAAAAAAGACGCAAATAAAATACAAATTAACACATACAACTAAGTTTATTTATTGTTATAAGTGTGATAGATGTAAAATACATTACTTTACTTTATCCCTTAAAAATGGAATATCCTAAATACAAAAGAACTTATTAAGCTTTTATTTAAATTGAAGATGAAAGTTCAAATTTGATTATTCTACGTCTCAAATTGGCTAAAACAATTTTCGTACTGTAAGAAAATATTATTATTATTTTATATTATTTATATCATTAATATTATTATTTTTTTTTAATTTAAAAAAAAATTAGATTGGTTTATAAGCAACAAAATAACTTGACTGATAACTGTCTATGATGAAATTTTCTTGTTTTAATTAACAGTTTTACAATCATTTTAATTGAATTTTTGTTTGTTAAATTTACTTCAATTAAAATCTACTTTTAAAATACAAGAATTATTTATTTCTGAATTTAATGATTCGCAATAGATTCCTTTTTTTTAATAATAAACTTTATTCTTCATTATATTTGATTGAGAAGATCTGAAATTGCTTCGCATATACAAAAAAGAGCTTACTTATTACTGTACGCTATTATTTGAAATTCAATAGTATGCAATGTATTAAACTGCAATGCAGTTTTCAAGTATAGAAAAGTATTTAATCACATTTTGCCAACATATATTTTATTGAAAAATTCTGTTGTTTAAGTAGTTGAGTTGAAAGTTACCAACTTCTTTGTTCAAACCTTAAATATTAAAGTGGAAGAAATAGTATTTTCACTGTAAAACAAACATTACATTATCTTTTCAGTTTAAATCTAATACATTTTGAAATATGTATATAAATCAAGAATTTTACGAAAATAAATAAAAAAAGTACAATTAAATATGAATAATAAATAAATTATTAGTGTTTTATAAAACTCCTGTTCATGATTTGAAACAGAGCCAAAACTGGAATTTTTTATCTACATTTGAATTTCAAAGAGATCTATAATTTGTCGACCAATTAAACGCTTAAAATATGAGCATTTCTTTTTTTTCATATATTATATGGATAGCAATTCCGGTCTGTATGATAACTCGTTTTAATTATCCATATTTAAAAATTTATTTGCTCAATTCACGAACAGATTTAAAAAAGTAAATAAAATTAACACTTTTCAAAATTGTTCAATACACAAACTCAGTGATTTATTTTTAATATAATATTTTAAAAAACTAACATTTTTTTCATTTATTTTATAATGATAATTTAAATAAATTCTCGACCATTATAGACTCACAAAATTTATTTATTTTCTTTTGTAGACTTGAAAAAGTGTCAGTATAGCATCGAAACGTCGTGAAAATGTAAATCTTTTGACTAGAAAATAAATCAATTTTGTGAGTCTATTCTTGTCGAGAATTTATTTAAATTATATCAGTTTTTAAATCGTTTAATACAAAACATCAGTGATTTATTTTTAAAAAATATTCAAAAACACACTTTTTAATCCAAAAAATATTCTAACAATTTGTAACTAAGTAAGTCTTGTGATTTATTTTTAACAATATTGTGAAAAATGATAATATATATCGTTTTAAAAAGTCAACTGCACGTAAAATTTAAAAATATATCCGTAAACTTAACTCAGTTTATCTACATAAAATCTTACTTATCCATAAAAGATTTTTTACTTTTTTGTTATCTACAGGTGTACTGTATATATATATATATATTAGGGTGTATCGAAAATGTTTGTTTTAATTGGTTGGGTGTAAAAATGAAATTTAAAGTCGAAAGAAGAAATAGCCACACACTTTTATTCATTGCTTCAAATTACATTTATTATAATAAAATCAATACAAATAAACATTATATCATAATTCGCTGATAGCACCAGCCTGTTAACACTCACAATACTGGACTTTTCTGCCCCCCCCCCTCCCCCTCCAGAACTACCCCCAAATTGGCTCAGCGCGGTTATATACTGTTAAATTGTGTGTTTTTTTTTATATTTACTATAGGAAAATGATGTGTAAATTTTTTTTTCACATAACATTATATAATAGAACAATATTTTTCAATATTAAATCAGATAAAATTAGATTACCAAATAATATACAATTTTATAAAATTCGAAAAAAAAGTTTATTAATAAAAATTAAATTGTTTATGTTCAAATATTATTGTTTATGCTTGAATTGTTCATAAATATTGTTTTTCTAATCAAAAAATGCAATAAACAATTCAAAAAACATCCCTAACACGGCTCTGGAACCAAATTGGGTCCCTGGTAGTTCTGGAAGTATTTATAAATAGACATTGCAAACATTAATAAAAATGAAAAAACTTTTCGCGAAACTGAAGAAAACTAAAAATAATTAAAAGTCACAAAAGGATTTTAGATTACATTAAGAATTGACAAAGTTATAGGCAAATTAAAATTGCGCGGAGCCAAATTGGCTGCCTTGGTCGTTCTAATGTTAAAACAACAATTTTCGCTGGCATATATATATGTATATAGAATTCCTTTTACAAGTAACATTAAAAGCAGTTGAAAAATACAATTTTAAAATGTAATGATCTCTTCTGCTGGAAGTTAACAAAAAGGCGTATTTATTTTACAGATCCATTTGACTACTTTTTGCTGGACTCTCAGACAGGCGAGCTGCGAACCGCCAAGCCATTAGACAGAGAAGCTTTACCGGATTCTACGGGCGTTTTAACATTGACGTTACAAGCTCGGGAAATAATTGACGGCGTGCCTGGAAACGACGAGTCAACTGTTACCACAGCCGAAGCCACAGTTACGATAAAAGACGTCAACGACGAGCCACCTTCTTTCAATCGTCGCCAATATAATATCGAAATCCCTGAAAATGTGCCCGATGGCACTCCCCTGCCCAATTTGGATATGATCGTCAAGGATCCCGATGTCGTAAGTAATATAAATTCATCTTATTGCTTTTCCTTCCTCCTTTTCCAGCAAAATTTATGGAAAGTCAAACCATTGCACTTGTTTGAATCAATAGAAGTTTCTGCAACAATTTTTTTCTTCGAATATTTTATATTTAATAAAAAAGAAAAATAGATGAAACATTAAAATAGTATTTGGTATTTAAGCAGAAGGATTTGCAGGCATTTTACTGCAGCTTAATTAAATTGAATACTTTTTCTTTATTTATCAAATGAGGGATTTCATCTGCTTTAACACACAAGCAGATAAAGGGAATTTAAATATCAACGTCACACTGCGTAGACGAGAATGTGATATTTTATAAAATACCTACTATGCCATTCTATAATGACATTTTAAAATGCAGGGTCTGAATTCGGTATTTTCCTTGAGATTGGAAGACATCACCGGTGCATTTACTGTCGAGCCTACTCAAGCAACCGGAAGCACCTCCGTGAACATTCGCGTGACTAATGGATCCCTCGATTACGAGAATCCCAATCAGAGAAAATTCGTAATACTTGTGAGTATTTCAGTACATGCATTTATTATTTTATTTTAGTTACTACTTTTTCTCTAATATTATATATTTGTACATTTTTCGTGTATATCCAATTTGTTTCTGTAAAGTGAGAACAAAAGATACTTTTTTGAATAACCGAATTTGAACCGTTAAATTAGGTATTGATTTTTCATGCTTGAAAAAGACAACTCTTTTCATCTCGACAATATAGTTGGAATTATTTTAGCTTCTGTTTTTTCTTAAAAAACGTCCAAAGAATTAATTATTAAAGTATATGAAAAATATTGTTATTAAAAACAATAATATATTTTCGTAAATTAAATATTATTTTCATATAACCGGAAAAAGATAGTATTTTGTCGTGTAATGTTATGGAGGCAAAAGCTTCCGACGTCAAATTATCTTCAATTTCTTCACAATAAATGTGTCCTTTGGACAAATTGAAGTGACAGTTTTCACGTATTATTGAGATTAACTGGATTTCTTCTTTTTTTTCTCCACGTACTTTCAACTTGAAATAATCGCAAAAAATTGTACCGCATTTGCATTCATATTTTTAAAGCTCTAATTAAAATGGATTAAAGCTAATTAGCTTTTTTAATAAACTACAGTTTATTTTAAATTATAAAAACCAAATGGTCGTTTACATTTTATTTTTATTTTAGCTTTTTTTATTATTGTTTTTTTGTTTTTTTTCATTATTGTTAATCTTAACTATATTTGATTTATTTAACATTGAAAATTTGTATTAAAAAAAGAGCTAACTTGTAAGTTACAAGAAAAGACACCTTCTACTTCATCCCTGAAGCAACACTTGCTGAGTTGTCCTAAATGTTACACAGCTTTAAAGTTACAATGTACACTATATCGATTGCCTGAGATATTTGAAAACCGTTTCCATGCTTATCTCTTTAAGTTTATTCTAAAACGAAAAGTTCAAATATGCATTGTAGGCATCGTAAAATCATATTAAACTTTTCAACTTCTATAAAGTATAAAAT
>JABFPM010001787.1:0-18722 GCA_022817325.1 Idris sp. 1 HC-2018
TTTGATTGAACTGAAATTAAAAAAATATTAAAGTAATTGTTGATTCTTTTGTTATATTCATTTTTGTTGTATTTAATTAAAATAAAAAATTTACCGTTTCTAGCCTCAGATGCACTATATTCTGAAATCAAAAATGTTCATTTTAGTTTCTTATTAGAAATATTGAAATCTTTTTCAAGTTGAAAAATGTTTCTTTAGAATGACAAATCATTTTGATTGAAATCTCATTTACCTCCGCTGAATGGCGTTGGATACGATTTGGGCGACCATCCGTATTCATTGCGGGCGGAAAGAACAGCTTCGTAAGATCCCGGCTGGATATTCTCAATAGGATGCTGCACAGTGAATTGGTTGTCTTTGCCATCAGTGACTCGCGGAGTTGCAACTTCCCACGACTCCGATCCTACTCGGCGGTACTCCAACTGCAGATTAATATCACACATTTTATTATAACCGGTGTTCGATTCGAGTCACTTTTTCATATACAACAAAAAAGGTTCCTCCCATGCTTTACGAATCTTGCCTTTTCTACATTTATACACAAGTGTAAAATGAAAGGCGGCATGATACATTGTGCAGTATAGGAGGTTCCGCAGCAATGAAATTGTGCTATGAATTTACTTTGTACTCCGTAATCGGCGAGTAACTTTCCAAACGCCAGGTCAAAATGAACGTTGAATCGTCGTTGCTGTCGAGTTCACCCTGGTGCAATTTTGGCTGCGATGGTGTACCTACAATTTTAATTCATTATTCGTTATTACAAATAATTGCGTTTAACTTTTATTTGTTAATTAAGAAACTGTATATTTTTAGATTTGATTTTATTTTTTATTTGAGTAATTGTATTCTTAAATGTTATATTTTATACAAAATAACTTATTACCTTTTAGAGTAATATTTTTCGATGCTTCTCCATAGTCATTGTTTGCCGTACAAGTGTAAACCCCAAAGTCAGATTTATGAGTACGCAAAATGTTCAACGTGTGCTTGATCTTTTTGTTCGTCATCGTGTATTTGGAATCATCAAAAGAAATCTGCCGGTTGTTGTGGGACCAAGTGACTTTGGCATGTGGATGTGCGTGGACAATGCAGGTCAAGTGGGACTTGATGCCGGTACCAGTATGAACATACTCATGTTCAGTTTCCACTTCTGGAGGGTCTGACAAATTTCAAACCAAGAGCGTCATTAAACCAAAATTTATGATACTTCATTAAAACAGTTGTATCAAAGGACGACTTTAAAATTCTAGTCAAGTAACTTTTTATGGTTTTATTTGTATAAATTAAAAAAGACAAAATTAATTGATCTTACAGAAAACGATAACCCGGCCCATCGCCGAAGGTGGATCCACAGCGCCATTGTCAGCGAGACACTGGTAGATTCCTTCATTGTGTCTGGTGGCATTTTTAATAATGATTGTTGCACTGTTGTGCGTCTTCTCGACCGCATGCAAACGCCGGCCCTAATCGAAACAAATTAAAGCTTGATCATCTTCGCACAAATGACTCACCACACTACTTTAGCTGTTTAACACCATCAAAGATTCAGTTTGTATAATGAATTACATGTCTTATCTGCTCGGTTATATTTGTCATGAATCATAATGTATTTGTTGAGATACAAATCGGATGAGAACATTGCTACATTGATGTTGAATTCGTGTTAGGTCAATATTGTTTCAAAACAAACTCACTCTTGGGGATTTGGAAAGGGTGCTTGAGGAATCGTCTCGATGAAATGGACACAATAGGATGGCATGGATATAATCAAAAGAAATGAAATATAAAAAGTCAAATTTAAAAAGGACGATGATTATAAATAGAACGTATTAGAATAAATTAAAACAGCCAGAAACCAAGTTATTTTTTGTTTGCTTTGTAGGTTCTGTATACCATTTCGTTAGGTGATCCAAAGGACCATATGAAGTTCGGCATCTCGTTGGACCGGACTTTGCACGTCAAACTGATGGTTTCGCCCTTCTTCACTTCTTGCTTGGCAGGATAGACGTAGACCATCGGCTCGTTGCCAGTCTCGATGATTAATTTGTGCTTCACTGAAACTGGCGGATTGGTCGTGATACCACACTCGTAGTCTGCGGCATCACTTTGTGTCACGTTCCGGATGATCATGTCGTTTCCGTTCTCCAAGCCGAAGCGACTGTCTTCCACCATCTTCTGTACGTCCAAGTACAGCAGATCCTCGGACTTCTTCCAGGGCTCGAGTTTTTTCCAGGACACTGCTAGATTTTCTGTTGAGATGTTAATAATTTTAGTTTACTTACTTAAATTAATTCAAACTTCCGAGTACCAAGACAATTGTGCACACAAAAATTATCACGCACCCCATAAATGATTCAAGTGTTAGAAAATCACTTTTGATAATCCATTTTGTCTACCAATTTTATTTAAAGATCTGTTACTATTTTTATTAGTTTTTATATTAAGGACCCTATATTAATCATTAAAATAAATATTTGCATTCAAACGTTGTATATAAACCTGAAGTTTACAGAAAAAATTAAAATAATAAACAAATGTAAATTAACTAGAAAGTGATTAACGAAAAAATTTTTTTGATTAGTTGGTACAGTCATCTCAATAGACAACTTTTGTAAGCTTATTTGAAACCAAAAAAATTGTTCTCCAAGCACAAAAATACTTTCAATTGGTGAATAGAATCTTACTTGAATTGGTGAAAATGTTATTCACACAAATTCAGCGAAAAATAGTGTCGAGTACTGTCAGCATGAACTGCAGCATGAATGAAAAATGTCAAAATTATTTACTGTTCAAAATTAATTACACTGAGAAACCGGCTAACCTGAGTTTACAATAAAGTATATTACACACTTGAACACTATGTTGTGACTCGGTTCTTTTTACGTACAATTGTTTTATTTGTACCCAAAATGAAGAAAAATCAATGATAAAATTATACTGATTTGGTTTTACGGTCAGGATATCATATTTAAGTATTAATATTTTACACAGAGGAACAAAATTTAACTTCTGTGACGAAGTTTTTTTTGAAGCTTAAGTGGTTTATTTTAAACTAAAATTAAAGAAAATTAATGTTAAAATAAAATTGATTTGGTTTTACAGGCAAAACACTTTTCGCAAAAAAAGTTAACGCCCCTCTCAAAATTTCCACAAATTTGCGAATTTTCAAATTGCTGTAACTTCGTTATTTCTTATCGAAAATTCATTTTTAAAAAAGGAGAAGAAAAAACCTTTACTTGACGCTACTTAAAATCTTTACTTGACGCTACATTTAATACAAATTGTCAAAACAAGGCCCCAGATGGCTCTGCATTCGATTAAACAAAAATGATTTTATTTCGCTAATTTTTATGTGGAGTGTATTTTGCCTGTAAAACCAAATCAGTTTTATTTTAACATTTATTTCCTTCAATTTTAGATCAAAATAAACCAGTTAAGCATAAAAAGAACCGAGTTACAAGAAAAAAGTTAACTTTTGTTCCTCTGTGTTATTAATAATACATATAAATTGATATTATCAAATAAACAGTAGATTTAGTAAGACATAACATTTGAATACAGTGTTTTACGAATAACTAATTAAAAACTAAGTTTTTACGTTTTTTTTACAAATTGCATATACTATGGCATAAAAAGTAGTATTATCAATTCACAAGAGTGTAAAACCTACGTGATTAATTATATACGTGATAACTGTTATTCTTAAATTTGAAAATATTTTCAATTAAAACAAAACGCTGCAGGTGGGGTCCACTTGCACCCCTACATGGTACTCGGAAGGTTAATATATTTAATAATGAAATATGTTAAAGTATTCATAACAATAGTTTATTTTAAATAGTTATTTAAAATACTATGTCAAGGTTGGCATTGCATAAAAATGATTCAAAAGTCAATATTGACAAAAAATTGTGATATCGAAGTTTCAATTGAACGCACTCTGAAAGTTGTATAAATATTTTTACTAGATTAGATATGTTTGTTTAAGGATTTATTTCAATAATTAGTTTTTCAAATAACCGTCAAGAGTTTTAATTAAAAAAAATGTTTGCACAACTTTTCCAAGTGTTATTGTAATATTTTTCTTTTTTTCTTAAGAAAATATTTTTATTTCATGTAAAATAATATATTAATTCATATAACTTTCAGTAAGGCACTTGGTAAAAGTTTTCTCAACCAGTTATTACTTCGGGACCGGATAAATGAGAGACCGGTTAAACGGAATGCCATATATCTAATGTTTCGTATAAATAATTATCATCTGCACAATGGAGCAGATATGACTGATATCGCAGCCGACTCTAATAACGTTTAATTTTGATTACCCCTCTTGTACACAAACATAAAGACTTCAACATGAGCGTATAATTGTAATATAATATATTAATGGACGAAAAACAAATCAGATAACACATTATTGTGCGCTACTGTCGTTCTTTTGTCTGAACACGTTAATGGACTTGCTTCTGAAAGATGATCGCCAGATAAAAGAGGTCTTTTCACCTGAAGGATCATCCACGTGACAGGGAAACACAACATTCTCGCCGATTCGTACGGAGATGGTCTCGGGCTTTGTTGTTATTGTCGGCTTAATTTCCTCGTCGTACTCGCTGTCATAATCGACGCTCGGAGGATTATCTCCAGGATAGTCTTCTGGGAGTGCGTGACTGTGGCCTGAAAGAAGAGAAAATTGTATTAAAATTCAATCATTATGTAAATATTTTTGGTTGACTTGCAAAATTCTCAATTTTCGTCATTCATTAGGCCAAAGAAAATTGGATTTCTAGCTCAAGACCGCACCCGCTTTCTGCTTCTATTAATATGATAAGCACCTGTCCAAACGCTTTTACCACAGCAGCAATTTCTTTTTTATTTTGCTGCGGACTCATTGGTCTACAAACTTGTTAAAACTCTTTTTGTTGTTCAATTTTAAGTGTTTAACGGTGTACTTTTATAATCCTTTAATGGACTGTTGTAATTAAAATACAAAAATATTATGCAGTTTTATAAAATGTATATAAAATTAATTTTCAATATTTATTGTAATTGATAGTTAAAGATAAATCATTTTCTAGCTATCTATTAAATCAATGCGGAATAGTTAAAGAAGCTTAAAGCAAACATGTCCTGAGGTCAATTATCGTAATCCGAATCGTGACTTTTCCTTCTACATAAAGTGAAGCCCGGCAATTTATGGAAATGTCGGGGATAAAAATGTCCGGAGATGTAGGTAGCAGCTCCACGACGACGCCTACGCGGATCTGAATTACACTCTGCCTCTGAGAGCTTGCGTGCATGTCCGTGCATCGTTAATTTTCTCGACGAGAAGCACTCTCGCTGCTTTGAGGGCATCGCTGCTACCGCCATCTTTAGGTCGCAATTCAACGATTGATGGTGCACGTGCACGAATTATGTGCTGTCTTGTGCAAGTATCTACACCCATCTTTGACGGGCGGACACGCGTAACCGTCACCACACCCAATCCTTCACCAGGGAAAATGGGTCAATATGAGTTCACAATGAGACGTGGAAAAATTATCCACAAATCAATATTGAGAAAACAAAAAGAGAGTACACATTTGTAGTGGATATCAGTATCATTGAATTTGATATACCTTTTATTAACAAAACGAACAGAGCAGAGGTCATCTTCTGTGAGAATTAATAAGGTCAAGTGAAAACCTCAAAAAGGTTGCAAACACTTCTTTTTAATTCTCTAATCTTGTCTAATCTTCAGAACCCACTAATAAAAATATTCTGGCTTTTAGTAAGCAAAATTTATTTGTCGAAATTATTTATTTATAATTCTATGTTTCGAATATTTAGTTTGTGATCATTTTTTCAATTAAATACTTTAGACCTAGAGTATTTCGATCAAGAGTCTCACCTAAACTAACTATTAAAAAAAAAAAAAATTAATACATTGAATATAAAAAAAACAACTTTAATTTAAAGATAATTTATAATCTATAAGTGTAAATTAAAATGTAAGATTATAATTTGTTTAGAAAATGTATTTATACAAATGATAATAAATTTATTGAACGATTTATATTTGTCAGTTGCATAATTTTGTACATTTTATGCAGGTGGATAAACATATTTGTTACTGTGCTTATTTGATAAAAGTTTAATCTGGTTTCAGAAAAACCGCATTCCCGTTTTATAATCAGCATTAGTGAACTATTGGAACTAGACAACGATTTTTGCTTGTGCGATCAAAGAGTTGGATATACCGCTTGAGTAGCTGCGACATGAAATTTCATTTGCACATGTGTGTGTTATTGACAAAAAATTTGAAGTCTACAGTGATTAATTGAATTGTCAATTTCTTTCTAAAAACCATAAAGCAGTTTTTTATCTATTAAATTTTTGCTTTTTGAATACAAAATTTTTCTCACAAAGACGAAAATTTTCTATCAATAAATGTCATTTACCATTAGTTTTCCATTATCACAGCAATTTGTCAGACTGATTTAACAATTTTCAGTGAACATCTCAATTTTATTGGAGTCAATTTATGATGGCTACCTCAGATCACTTTCATCGATCAATCAATCCCATTAATTCACAATGAACGATTTTAATCATTGAATCAGTATTACAACATGTTTTTCATCTTCAACTCCATTGAATATGAATAATTTTTCTATTACCTGACTAATCATTTAATTCTTTTGAAAGACAAATAAAAAAAGAATTTCCTCTGGCAGTTTTAATTTATGACAGACGTAATCGCGACGAAAATACATTGATGAGCTTAGGTACAATGAAATCATCGCATTTATGTGGTCACTTTTTTGTTGTTATTATTGTGCATCTCCGGCAGCCTTGACAACACCACGAGAAAATATACGAACCGTGGGCGAAACGGAAATTGTTGCGAAAAACCTGACGACCCCGATAACAGTGTATAAGAAAAGGCACGACAATTTTTTTTGAACTGTCTTTTCATCACTTTAATTGAACATTTCTAAGCAACACATGCCACGCCAATTAACATATATAATATGCAAGGAGAAAAAAATTTCTTGCCAACGGTTTTGACCCCTTCTATTGGAATTCCTTTGATTCACTGGCTTTTTATGTAATTATGGACTTGCTTTAACGATACGATTATGATATCATTCAATTGTTTACGATAATTGATCGGACTTAACAGAATGGATTAGAATCATAAAAAAACATTATTTTTAGATCTAATTAGTTGTTATTATTTAATTATTTTTATTTTAAGGACGTTTCTTATTGCAAAATTTTTTGATATAAAAATTTTTAATTAAAAGAAAATAGTTTTTAACACCTAACAGTTTTTATTTTAAGGACACTTGTTCAAGCGAAATTTTTTGTTACACAAATTTTGAATTAAAAGATAACTGCTTTTTCAAGGACAATTGTTAATGCCAAATTTTTTGTTATACAAATTTGTGATGAAAAAAGAAACGATGACATTACTTTTTATTATTTAACCGTTTTTATTTTAAGGACACTTGTGAATGCAAATTTTTTATTACAAACTTTTTCGAAAGCCTTATATAATTAAATTGATTTTGTATTCATAGCCAGTAATAGTTTTGTGAATCACTTTGGCCAATTTCGAGAACATTGCTTTTGGCAATCTCTATTAAAGCTCGGCTCTAAAGTAGTCCAAAAAGAAGTCATAAAATAAATAACGGATCAACAAAACACCGCAAATCTATTTGCGAATGAAGTGCACGTGTTTCTGGCAATGATGTCATTACCCCATGTATAAGTGCGACGTGGTCATTTAGACGGCAAAAAAGTCCTCTAGGAACCTCGATCACGCCTGCCCTCCGGACGACAGTCATAAAAAAGTGACTGCATGATTTATTACAATTGCCCCAAAACCGCATTCTAATTTTTTTTTCATATTTTGCTTTAAGTCCGAGACTTTTGTCACAACAACGTTGATTACTT
Organism: Idris sp. 1 HC-2018; assembly: GCA_022817325.1. Taxonomy (NCBI): domain Eukaryota; kingdom Metazoa; phylum Arthropoda; class Insecta; order Hymenoptera; family Scelionidae; genus Idris; species Idris sp. 1 HC-2018. The sequence goes on from JABFPM010001787.1 coordinate 7,939, forward strand.
TTGAATCGTAAATTGTGATTCATATAAATGACTGTCCTAAAATAAAAGTCATCATTGAAAAATATTTTGTTGTTGTTTATTAAATTTCGAAAGTTGACTTTTAAGTTGACAAGTTCGTAGCACTTTAAATCAAAGTTGTTTTCGTCGGATAAACATTTAATATTGATTTCTGAACAAAAAAATGCTAAGATCCACCGACAAGTCAATTTGATTTGCAATTGAGATGCACCCACAACTAACGACATTTTCCCTTCAGCGTTTATTATTGATGAGTTTGTGGCGCAGACATGCAACAGGTGAAAGCATAGATACGTCAAAAGAAATGATGCATTTGTTCGTGAGGGCATGAAACAATCCGAAAAAAGGGCTCGCGGGCTTATAAATTTATAGACACGACCGCGTTGCGAGTGAACGTAAAATATACGGCGCTGAAAATTGTAATTGCGTTTTCGCAGTTGAGAAAGATCTTTGTGTGGTCGTTTTTCATACAGACACGCCTATATGCTGAAAACAAGTGGACCAGGTTTGTGGGTGTTACATGGTACTTTTTCCCATGAGACATAAAAGTCACAATTATTATTATAAATGTGAAATAAAATTTACTTCAATTTTAATTTTTAGGGTGCAAGAAATTGACAGCACAAAAAAGAAAGAAAAAAAAAAAAGAAACGAAATTCACAGACACCCGACATGCAAATGAGAGAAACGTCGGAATCTATTTACAACTCGTGCGAAGTCATCGTAGATTACGCGAGTGTCAATATTACATTGGCATTTGCTTATTTAGCACACATTTATAATATTTGGACAGATATAGCAAAAGATATACATCAAGTGATATTGAAATTCGACACGAGAACTTGTTTTTTTTGTTCAATATTTTGCATAAAAATGATTTTGCAAACAAATAAAGGTGATTAAATAACTACTCGAAACACTTGTTTCATCTCATTCATAAATTATTAATTTGTTTGCTTTTTTACTGAGAAAAACATTTTAAATAAAATCAACTTAATAATAATTCAAAACAAATTTAAAAAGAAAAATGTAAAGTCTTTTTGATATATTTTCTAAAAGTGTCTTTTCAACTATTTTTGCAGTGTACAAAATGTATTATCACAGTTTGAAATCAATGGGTTGTTAATAAAAAAGAGCTTGTCTAAGTTGACCAATAGTGTTATCATTGACAAAAAGCGGTCTCGCGAAATTCGCGCATAATAATGCGTGGTTGGTAGCCGCGCCAAAATATGTAAATACGAATTAGCATTTCACAACCAAGGCCGAGCAAAGTATGCATGTACGTGAACTGCGCGAGACCAAATTGTAACCTCATTAGCACATCTCGATCTAACGACTAATCTAAATTTAAACATGCAATTCAAATCAGCGGATGCTGCTGCTGTATTCTCGGCTTTCCTTTTTATTCTGTCTTCGGTCATGCGACGCGAATTTTCGCTAAGTTTCTTATTCAACGAAAAGAAGAAGAAGAACAAAAAAGGAGTCTAATGACATTAGCGAAAGACGTGTTTTTGAAATGGAAATTATGTCGTATTACAAGCAAAACACGTGCTATTACGTGTAAAGTGTCTTTCAAATGTCTACACTGGAAGAAAAATAATTATACTCTTAAGTCTGTCAAAAATTATTGTATACTACTGAAAATGAAACATTTTTAGATTTAATAATTATACATTTACCAACTAATGTAAATTTTTCCAGCTGAAAAATTGATATTACTTTGTGATCATTTTTGCTGGCAGGTTTGTTTTTTACTGCTTGTTATGTCTGATACATCCAAATATATAACACAATACACTGGTATTGTGACACTACATTATGAACTTATAAATGTCATTTATTTTCACATTGCATAACTAATGTGAGTGTATGTACGTAACGGATGTTTTGTTGATTTATGCATGATCAAATGGCGCGATGATGTCACGCATTTTAACCGAGTAAAAATAATATCTACGTGATTTAATGGACCGCTTGGCTGAAATGACGCGAAAACCAATATCGAATAATGTTATTTCAATATATAAATTGGCACAACTTTTATATTCTGTGTGTCCATTATTATCTCAACATGATATTTAGCCATCAGTTAAGAAACTAAAAGCACAAATTAACTGATTCATCAATTTTAATTTTACACCAATTTAATATTAATTTTAAAACATTTTAATTGAAAATTCGTACTTAATTCATCAATTTATAATTATATATTTTACATCTGTATTTTATATACAAAAAGTTATTTTCTTTACATAACTGAGATTACGTCACTAAAAATGAATCGATAAACTTTTTAATTTATCATAGTGCAGAAAGCTTTTGCTCGAATAAAATAAAAGCATTATATATGAACAAGGAATGGCCGCAGTTTTATTGGATTTGGCTCTGTGTAGGTAAAGTAAAGTTGTGATTCGCGCGACAGAGCAGCGCCAGCACCGAGTCATCCTGGCGCCTGTTTATCCACAAAAGCTGGGTCGTTACCAAGCTTTTGCAGGGTTGCTTTCCTTGCACAGAAAGCGATATTAAGATCGATCGTGCGTATGCGGTTAAGGACGCAAATGTTGGTGCCTCGATCCATCTTCGAGTACAGCCATTAACCCAAATGCATGTTTTATGTCAATTGAACTTGACATTTTTTAAATTAGAAAAAAGGACTCTTGTACAAATAATTGTGCTTAAAAAAACGCTTACAAAAATATTTTTTTTTACTTTTACAATTAATTAGCAACAAACACTATCAGCTAAGTAATTATTTAATTTTTATGCTGCGCGTTAAAGTTTTTTTGTAATTATTATTGCATTAATTTCTTAAGAAGTGATGATTAAAAAAACTCCACGGAGCAATAAAAGATTAAATAATTACATACCTTTTTTACTTTCTGAAGAAGATCCTTCATGATCAAATCGTCGATAATATTTTAACAATTTTAAAAATTTATTACTTTAGTTTTTTAAGCTATTTTTCAATATATTGTATATAGTTCAAGGACAAAATGTTGGTAGTCTTTACAAAATAAAAAAATATTATTGAAAAGCAATTTTAAATCTTCAAGCCAAAACTTTATTATATTAACTCTGGTCAAATTATTCAAATAAATGTCAGCGAAGTTAATTAATTAGCATAACTTATTTAAATTTGTTTTTGCATTAAAAAGGTTTATTTAATTGTGCTAATGCATTGGAAATGTTAATCAGGTCAACATTTTCCACTTTACAATTAGCACTACAAAATTATAACGACTTTGAACATCTGGCTAGAAATGTGCGTGGGATTAGTGTTAAATTTGCTAAAAGTTAAGCAAATTTTTTATTATAGCGACCTTCGGCTTTTTTCCTGCTCAAAAGCTGTTAAGGCTGCGAGTTGAGGCGCAGCCTAACGACGTTTATAACAAGAAAAAAAGTGCTGTTTTATGACTGACTTCTTACGATAAAAGGCAGATACAATAATCAGCGTATGCAAAAATTGCGGCACAAATTGCCCACTGACTTACATATTTGTTTGCTCTTTTTTTTTCTTCGTTATTCTTTTTGTCTTGATTCTAATTTATTGACGGACGCAACATCATCAACGTTATTTAGATGCATGAGTTATTCGTAGGGTGAAGGTTTTTGTTCGCTCAAATTAATTCAATTGGATATGCTGATTGATGATAAAAAGTTTATATCATACAAATGTTTGTAAAATTAATTACAACTAATAGATTTAATTAAACCTTTGTTTTTTTTAAAAAAAAATATCCAATTTCATGAATTGGATAAATACAAAATTTAATTATTTTTATCTCGTAAAATAATTACCATATATTTATCGTAATTTGATTACACTTTTTTCTACAAAAAGTTAATAGAATTTATGTTTAGCTCAGTATAATTTTTAATATTTCACCATATTTCTTTTATAGGCAAATTAAATTTCAATTTAATCGGTGAGAAATTTTGTGGTTTTAATTTAATCATCCGCTTTAAATTTAATCGGCAATCATTCTGAAACAATTTTCATGATTATAACTCAATTTTGCTAAGTGCAACTCTGTTTTGAAAAATTATATAGTCGCATAGAGAAAAGAAATAATTGGAATTACAATTCAAAATTACAGCAGTATATACTCGGGTTAGAATAAATAAAAAGCGATCAATTTTATTGACGTGTTATCACTTCATCAAACACAATTTTTTCCCTTCAATTCACCGTAAACGTATGATTACACATAAATATTGATGAAAAAGCGAGAAAACAAACACGCGAAACGATCAAAACTGATGTCATTTTTACGAGGATCAACTGGTCTTCGGACTTAAGAGGATCATTACATTTGCGTGTAATGTTATCTTTTAATTCGCAAGAATATGGGAAACGCGAGGCTTATCCTCGAGTGAGTAATAACACACCGGTAAAAGTGTGTCATGGTTCCTGCTTGAGAGTCCCCAAGAAAAATTATCATGTGCTCGCATAGATCTTCCTCAGTGTATATAATGTTTTCTTTTTGTAATTTAAATAAACTTTGAATTGATTATGACAATTCAAACAAACTTTGCATGAATTTGTTGTTTCGATTTATTGCCGAGTAATATTAATGAAATCATGATTAATGGCAAATTGAATTTCATTCATAGTTTGACAGCAGAGTGCGTCATTGATTATTTATTTATCGTCATAGATAGTTTTATCAATTTAACGATTAGATGGAAAATAAGATATTTATGAAGATGAGTCAGTTAAAATCGGTGTAATAACTATTCAGATACAGTTTTGATTAAGAAAATTGTAAGAAGAATGTGTGATGAACAAATAGTTATAAATATAAAAAATAAAAAACATTAGATTACTGTTTAATTTTTAATTGATTATAGGAAATAACATGCTTACAAGTATGTGATTGTATGTTAAACAAAAGAGTTTGATGATTTTAAATAATTTAAGTTTATGAATTATAATAAGATTGAAATGTCATCAAATATAAGATTAAAAGTTTATAATTTTGAGCTTCGTAAATGACAAGTTAATTTTGTAGATATAATTTTTTTAAACTGATAAGGCAGGTATTTGTGAATAAAAGTAGGCATTAAATGTTGTATTATCTGATAAATTATATAGTAAATAAAATAAAATACATGTTTTGTAACAATTTTAGATAATATGGATTTCCAATTACTTAAAGTTATATAAAAAATGCGAATAATTGAAGGTTTGATAATACAAAGTAAATATCAATTACGTATTTTAAAATATTCAACTGGTTATAAACTATTTCTATGAAAATGCATTAAATCGACAGTAAAAATGCATATGTAAAAGAAAACTATATAAAATCGGCATTAGCTAATAAGTTTATGTTAATTCGATTCAATCTTTCATGTATCAATTAATTTCTAAATTCAAATACCACATTAACTTGTAGATTAACAAAATCTGTAATTTCTTACATTCAGACAAAATATCAAAAATGATTCAAATTTTGTAATAGCAAGATTTATAATTTAAATCTTTCGCTCTTTAATTTAATAGTGAGAAAAAGTCTATTCACATAATAATTTAAAAAGTTAATTAAATTTACAAAATTGTCCGGCAACAAATTTTATTAATCATAAAAGAGGATCTTCGCGAGAATAAAGGTTCGCGGTTTAATTGCAGTCGTATTTCATAAAGTCGAATGTATGTATCGGGTGTTGCTGAAAAAAAGAAGGCCGACAACATCGCGTTTAATGTATTTATGTTTTCGTCTCGTCGTATAGGTAGTTAAAGCAAAAGTGGAATGCAGCCTCGTGCAGAGAGTACCAGATCTTCGTCATTGCCGAAGTAGACTAATTTTAGAGTTCCTGAGATGGAAAATTCTGTCGGATCGGTATTGTTTCTTGCTGTCTTACATTCTTGCTATATATCATTTAATCGTAAATTATCATATTACATCCTTTAAGCATGTATAAACATATATTTAAAGTAAAAAAAAATGTACTTGGAAATTGTTTAAAATTTATTTATCATACATAAGTTAATTGAAAAAAATAAGAGATTTAATTAACGATTCAACGAAATTTGATGAAAGATTCGAAACGAAATTCTAGAAATAATTTAATAAAATACTGTTATCTCTTAAATGAAGTATTCAACCGATTGCAAACAACTTATTAACTTATCAATGGCATATTAATTTAATTTCGAAGCCAATAATTACGTATTGTTTTTTTCTTCTTCGCGATCAAAATTAATATGAAATATTAATTTGCGGAACAAGGATGGCTTTATAAAATAATTTTAATATTGCAACTTTCTTGTACATGTTTTAGATTAAAAATATTCCACTTTTTATAAACAACATTTTATCCACCTTTTTCAGAGAAATGCAGTTCTTTTTTTTTCCATTACCATACAATTAATTAATTTGACTCGGTTAATTAGCTGCATATTCATAAAACAATTATAAATATTTATCCGGTAAAGTCGGTAATTAACACGTCGCTAAAAAATGGAAATGAAAATAGGTGTTGACTGAGAAGACGAACTCGATGAATGAGTAAAAAAAAGGTGTCAACTTTTTCTAAAATTAATTACACCATACGAAAGTCTAAAATTAATCATCCGGAGTTTTTATTTTTACTCCGAAAAAAGTGTTACTTTGCATTCAAATACAAGATTAGTATCATTTTCTCGTGCTGTGGTATAAAAATTTTTTGGCAACGACACAGATCACTGCGGGCGATAATTCCCGTTCTCCAAAAAGAAGAGAGAGAGAGAATACAAAAAATTATTTTCATCGGAATGGGACACGTATTAAGAATCCCCGGGAGTGTGGAGAAAAACGTCGAATAATGCATGGGCCTCATTCATGACCCACACGTATTTTTGTCGGCGATGTCACACAGAAACACGGCAACGCCCGCGGTGTTTAGACGGATGACGAATACTCAATGGGATGACGTCACTTGTCGCATTCTCTCACGCATTAATAGTTATTATTGCCCAGAGGCACGCACTCTCGTTTCTAAGAGTACAGTCGAACGACCCAAATGAAATTAATCCCTTCGATCAGTTAACTTTGCAAAAATACTCCTCGTTCAGAAATAATAATATATTACAACTTGAGGAACACCCTTAATTTTGTAAACTGCAATTTTGTATAACATTTTTTCTTCCACTTTATGTAATTATTATTATTACATCTTCTGAGTGTTCATCTTTTGAGTCAACATTTCTAAAAACTTTTCACATTTAATCATTGACAGTTTCAATTAGCATTTAGCGTATGGTATTTGAAACCTTTCAAGAGTTTTAGCTGAAATAAAAAGTTGAATATTGTTGTTCAGAAAAGCCAGACAATATAATACTATCGAATTCTGTTTAATAACTCTATTGGCAATCGGGAATCCGATCTTAATGAAATCCAATACATCTGGCTGGTTTATTTACACCGCTCGTGCGGATTATAAAACTTTTGAAACGTGTGAACAAAATTTAGTGGAATGCAACGGATTGGATCGGTGCAAGGGGTCATTTAACTCCGACACACGTTGCTCGTACAGAATCACGCTTCGCCTTGTTTGGCAGCGATAATTTCTAGCAAGTAGGCTGTTTTCTTTGAAAAAAGTGCAATTGTGTCTACGCACACATTGTGCGTCAACTTACGTTTTCGCAATTATTTCCCTTTTTTGTTTCGTCAAACAGAGATGAAAGTTTTTTCGGTGCATTATTGTCACGGGTTAATTAAAAGTTTTCGCAAATGTGTCCAATTAAGCGGACCCCGAGTAATCAACGATCAAATGAAAGCATTAAGGGGGGCTCATAAAAGTGACCGAAATTTATTGATGAAAAAAAAATGTATTTCGGTAAATTGCGTAAAAGTTTAATATACATTTTAAAACTTATTTAATGAAATGAAATTATTTTGGTACCAATTTTATTTTTAAGAATTAAGTTACAAGAAAAAAATTTTAATTATGAAAAAAGATGATTTGGTTTTTTTTTAACTAAAATACAGTTTACCTCAGTAAAATGCGTACAATTTAAGAAAGAAATTGTAAAATTTGTTCCCAAATTTATTTAAAATACAATTTTTATTACAATTATTTAATAATTAATTTCATTTAGGGACTATACTTTAATTACGTAATGCTTTTTAATGTACTTCTCGTTGTCTACTCCATGAAATATCATATGTTTATCTTGCTTATACAGCGTTACGTAATTAAAGTACAGCCCTTTGAGAATAAAGTTAAAATAAAATTTAATTGAAAAAGTATGTTCAAATTTTCTTCTTATAATATTTTAAAATAAAATTGTAACTTCCTGGTTTTATTTAAGTAAGAAAACACATCTATCGATTTCTCCCAGCACAAATACATCTTTGTTTGTCAAGCGCACGAGCTGCCCTCTAATAAGGAACAAAAGTCGTGACATCGTTCTATATCGAAGTTGGTCCTTTTATTAATTCCCATAACTTGTTTTTTTTACAACTAACTTCCTTATTGTATCAAATAATTTGATCAATTTAACTGTATCAAAACAACTAAAAGTTTTACTTTCCTCCATATTTTATATCGTTAAAATATTGTTTATAGTTACAATATTTTTGATAATTAAAATATTTTGTATAGCTGAAAAGTAATCGTTAATACTGATTGATCATTTAATTTTTTTTTCAGAGCGCAGCTGGGCTTGCATTATCGTGAGTGCACATATGCTCGACGCATTAACTGGAACGCAACTCATCATTACCGACGCCCGAAAAATTAACAACAACAAAACAAGCGGCAAAATATATTCTCCTTGGATCGGCGCGCACTTATATTACAAAATGACCCACATGTTTATGTAACGCGATAATGCGCGAGCTCTTACACTGAAAATAATAATTATGCAATGCGTTTGTGCATTGTGTTATAAATACCCCCACGAAATAGGTAGACTGCAAATTTGACAAGAACTAATGGGATTCTACTATCTGATGATTTAAATGTCAAAGTAATAAGGGAAAATTTGAAAATCCGCCTTTCAACATTCTTCGGTTTTCTTTGTTTTCCACTAAACAATTGGCTTAAGTATGGCATAAGTGTTGGCATTAACAAAAATTTATTAGCGTCATATTTTTTACGAAATTTTATTAGTGTAATATTTTCAATAAAAGTTTCGCTCTTGTATATTTTGTCGTGTACAGAAGATGAAAAACTGCACATATATAATAGCTTTACAAAAAAAAAAAAGCTTTTTGTATGGTAACGTCACCCATACGTGTGACTAATGCAGCTATATGATTAGTTTAGTTAAGATTACGTTTGTGACAGCTATAGCCATACTCGTTTGCTCGAACCATTTCTTTCCGTGCATACTTAGTAGTTTAAAAATATCCGTACATGAGCGGTTCGTTCATTTGCATTATATACTATTAATATCAATTTTTACAGGGTTCCATATTTAGAATCGCAATTTTTTTTCTTTTTGGAGCATCACAAAACTCAAGTTTCGATTTTTATTTTAAGAAGAAAATTTTATATAAGTTTAATTATTTTAGAACAAACCATTTTTCAAAATTTTTATAGTTTAAATGTGATGTATTCAAATTTTCAGATTTTGTTGCATCCAATAAAAAGCAATGGGATTCAGAAAAAAAATCAGTAATCCATGTTTTCTATGGTTTTATAGGATATTTTTCATAGACATTACATTTTTTCTTATGGTTTTCTTTATTTTAACAATTATCAACAGAGCGTCCATTCCAAGACATTGAGAAGTTGGCTGCGAGATAAGAATAATTCGATACTTATGACATTTCAATTTGACATGTCAACATTCAAATTGTTCTAACTTTTTCTAAGAGTGTATAACAATAACAAATATTTTATTATTATATATAAAATATATTATATATATTATTATATATAAAAAAGAGATAAGATTTTTTATTGAAAACAATAAGTCAATACTTAGATATTATACAAGTATTTACAAATAAATTGATCAAAATGGCATCCGAAGTTGAATCACAAATTGATAATAAGCTAAAAAGACGTTTAGAACAGTTTCCCAAAGATTTTGTTATTAAAAAGAACAAAATGGTTTGTAAAAGCTGCACCAAGGTGATTAGTTATGAATTTAAAAAGTACGCTGACAGTCATCTTTTAAATGAAACGCATACAAAATGTTTTGAAAAATGCCAATTGCAAGGCTCAAATAATTTTGAACATCAAGAAGCAAATTCAACTGATTCTGAAGCTTCATCTTTTAAGGAACGAACGAATCCAACAACTAAGCAAGTTGAATTTAATGAAGACTTATTAGAGACATTTTTACAAGCTAACATCCCATTGAAGAAAGTTGACCATCCTGCGATACGTAAATTTGTCACAAAATATTTAAATGACAATGTTGTCGTTCCACAAAGCACAACTTTACGAAATTATTTATCAAAACTTTACAACGAAAAAATTGATAAAATAAGAGAAGAAGTAGGAGAAAATAATATCTGGATTTCAGTTGATGAAACAACAGATGCATGTGCGCGATACGTTGTAAATGTAATAATCGGCGTTTTAAATGAAAAAGGTCCAGGAAAGGCTAGAATATTGACATGCGAAACCTTACCAACCGTTAACGGTAAGACGATGGCTGCATTGATTGAAAATGCTCTGCAAATTTTATGGCCGTCAAAAATCTTTTACGAAAGAGTGCATGTTTTTACTTCAGATGCCGCCCCTTATATGGTTCTGGCGGGAAAATTATTGAAACAGAAATTCCCAAATCTTGTACACATAACTTGCTTGGCTCATGGACTTCA
>JABFPM010001788.1:0-18718 GCA_022817325.1 Idris sp. 1 HC-2018
TTATGTCGACTGTTCACTCGATCCTCTTATACGGTGCTGAAGTCTGGGCCGATGCACTGAGAATCAAGTTCTACAGACATGGCATGACAGCTGTACAGAGAACCTGCGCTTTGCGCATAGTCTGTTCGTACCGGACGGTTTCAGAACCGGCCGCTTTGGTGATCGCCGATGTGATACCCATCGATCTGCTCGCCACAGAGAGAAAAAGTGTGTATGAACGCGTGAACGGTGTGAGTAAGAGCGATGCAAAAAGGGAAGCCAGGAGAACAACCTCCATACAATGTTGGCAGCATAGATGGGACATGCAAAATCGGGGGAGATGGACTATTTCCTGACCCAGTTTCTCTCGAACCATGGCCTTTTTATGAAATACCTGCATCGCATGAGAAAGACTGATAATCCTTTCTGCATTTAGTGTGATAATGAGATCGATGACGCCGAACACACCTTATTCCACTGTCAAAGATGGGAAGAGGTGCGTCAAACGGCTGAGCGTGTGCTGGAAGAACTGACCCCAGAAACCATTATCCCCAAGATGCTGATTTCTGAGGAGAATTGGGTAATTGTGTCGACCTTTGTCTACAGTGTTCTCTTGTCTAAAAAAGTCGACTACAATGCGATTGGACTATAAATCTGTGTCCAAATTTATTTTTGTGATGTCCTTAATTGACCATGACTTCATGTCTGAGGGTATGTGTAATTGCATGTGAGTTGCGCGAAGATTGGACAAGCCATCCCGAAGTAACGTGATAAGCGGTTCTGGGGTGGCGCTAAATTGTCAGTGACATGGGTCTGAGTTTTTAGTGTGATTAGAGTCCCACACGGCTTGGAGTACGCGCACTTCAAGTGGCATGATACTTTTCTCAGTGCCTTAAAAAAAAAAAAAATTATATTTTTTTCAGTTTATACTCATTACAGATTACGAATTATTATATTAGTTATAAACAGAGAACTTGTTATATTTTCTCATACAAATTATTATTATATTACTTTAATAGAAAAATTTGTTGCAATATATTTCAGTACAATCAAAAATCTAATTCTAGCATTTTATATGTACTTTATATACTACGATATAATATTTTATTAAAATATTTATTTTCTTAGAAGACTTCTTTTTATCATCATTTTTAAGCTCGTCTTCACTAAGCTCAAACTAAAACACAAAACAAATTGTCTGCCTTTTCCACATATGTCTTTCAAAATAATTGAGTATAATTATAATTATACAATTAAAAAAACAATACTATTTAGACTTTTATTAATAATAACTAGAATAATGATGATAACCAGATCTCGGGGGATGATAGGGTGCAGGGCTGACCGGATAAGCGGGATTGTAACCTGGAAGAGGAGGCGGTGGTGGTGACAAAATACGACCTTCAATGCCGTCAGGTACGATGTGTGGAGCTGCAGAGCTGCTTAGCTGAGGCGGGCTGGCCAACAGTCTGCTGCCGGACGAGTGCAGGTGGTGCGACCTGGATAAGCTTAAGTCAACTGTATGTCTGCCTCCGGGGGTGAGGTCCAGACTCACCACCCGGAGCACGTCGCTGTGCGGATAAGGTGGCGGGGGCGGAGGAGGTGAAGCTATAGAATAGCCGCCAGTTCGACTTAAATCCACGCTTTGTCGTTCGGACATTTCGTAGATGTGGTGATGGTGGTATCGGTTTGGTATCTGAGAGCTAAAACCAGGGTGATAACTCCGCGCAGACATGTCCAACCCTTGAAGCTCGCCAGAATTTAGAATAAGAGTATCAAAACTGTTCCTTTCTCGAATGAATTCCGAGTCAAGGGTGTCGTATTTATAAGAAGTCGAGAGGTCCAATTGTAGAGACTTTTCTTTTCCTGACAGACACAGATTTTGCGCCACCGAGTCGCCCTCGTCGCTGGACAAATTGTCTGTGGATACCTGAAAAATGTAATTTTATAATAAATTCGTTGCAAATTAAATGTTTATTAATTATACAATAAATGTAATCAGAATTAAATTCTGATTCAATTCATTCACACTTACATGATGCAGGTCTTGATATCGTGGATTCGGTGTGGTCGAGGGAGACCCCATTTCGTCCTGCTGCACCTGGATATAGCTGGGCGAGGCGACCCTCTGCATTTCCTCGTGAGGCAAATATTGTTCAATGTTGTGCGTTCGTGTTGTGCTGATGTACTCGATGGGACGATGCAGATGATAGTCCACATGCAAATGACTAGGGGGTGTGTGCCGATTGTCCGGAGTTTGAGCTGGGGACATCATGTCCTCTTGCTGCTGAATGTAAGAATCTAAGTGTGCCTCAGGAGACCTCGATGGAATTGGCGACTGAAGTTGACTTGAGATCGTGTACAGGTGAGCTTCGTGTTCGTTTTCCTCTAGAATCGGACTGGAGACCGCACCAATTTCCCGTTCAGCGGCGTCCAAGGCTGCTTCCACCAGGAGACTGGCACTCGTACTTTCGGGTCGGCGGTAAACACTCATGCTGAGTTTTCCTTCATCCATCAACCCCTGAGAAGAAGTTAATTCCTTTTCTGACAGATCTTTTCTTTCGTCCTCGAATTCATAAACATCAGTGGAAGCAGCTGGAAGTTCCGGATTTGGAGGTGGTTGGAATTCGCCTGAAATTGTTCAAAGTTATACAATTAAGAAAAGAATTTTGATTTTTAAAATTAAATCTGTTTGTATTTTACCTAGCCATTTCTTGCTGCCTTTGCTTTGTATTCTTGAGCCTGCATATAAGTCCACTTCGTCTCGAAGTGAATCCAATTCCATATTTATTGGCACAATCGTTTGAGCTTGTAAAGGTGGACTTCGTGACTCTTGACTTCTTAATTCTACGATGTTGGTTTTAGTTGGAAATTCTATTGTTTGCTGGTTCACTGAGTTTTCCATTCGCAGACTTTCAGAACTGCAGTCATCCACCGATGGCATACTGTTGCTATTATCCTTTAACAAAATCAATTTTAAAGTCAGCATACAACTGTTGTGATAAATTTTTTAAATTAATATATTTACCTGAGAATTTTTTCGACTAAATTTAGGAGTTTTTCCTCTTCCTGTGTCTTCAACTAAACCGCCACTATAAGCGTCAAAAGTATAAGCAACTGATCTTTCAATTTTTGGCATCATTTCTTCAGTCAAACCGTGTACTTTTTTATAATGAAACTGCAAGCATTGTTTTGTCGTGAATGCTGCTTTACATGTACTTTCTTTACATCTGCAAATTTTATTAAATTAGTAATCAAGTAATTTTGAATTGACAAGAATTATATCTATGCAACGTTAATAACAAATGTTCAAAATCAGTAATGAATAATCTAATAAAAAATTTTATAATAAACTATTTTTAAAAAGAGAATCACAATTTCTGTGATTTTCTCACTAACTTACACATATTAAAACTTTTTATATTTAATTAAAGAATTTATCTCATTTTTACATTTAAATCAAAAGATCTGAATAGAAATTCCAGAATACCTTATAACAATCAAAAGAAATGTAGGAAATTCATCCTAGAATTCCTATTTGGATCTTTTGATTTGAATGAAAATGAAATAAATTCTTTAATTAATTATAAAAAAAATGTTGATTTTCGTCTTACTTGAAAGGTTTCACTCCGCTGTGAGTTAGCATATGGATTTTTAGATTACTTTTGTTCTGAAACATTTTTCCACAGCGGTCACAAGTCGCCGCACCAACGACATCTTTGTGGTGAACTTCTTTCATGTGCCTTTGCAAAGCCGCTCGTGAACCCAACAATTTTAGACACGATTTGCATTGAAATTCACGAAGAACTTCTGACATATCTAAAAACAAAAATAAATAAACTAACAAATTCTTATATTTTTCTTAAATTTATCAAAACAATAAAGGAAGAAAAGCGTACCACTGTGCATTCTCTTTATATGCACTTTAAGCTTCTGTGGCTGACAAAATTTGCGACCACAAAAATCGCACAATGGTCGCGAGCGTTGTGGATTTTGACTGCAGCCGTAAGTTCTGTGCATTTCAAGATAATTTAATCTTAAAAAGAACTTTTTACAATACTGACACTGATACGCGCCACGACCAGCGTGGAGCTCGGCTGCGTGTTTCACTATGTTGTCCTTTCCTAATACTACAGCGCCGCATACCTATGAACATTAAAAAATCACACTAAAATAATTGTTTTTACTTTTAAATCTTTAAATTCAAATATTTTAATCTACCTTGCAATGGTACTTTCTTATAGTAAGACTGTAATTTGTATCGTGAAATATCCAGCAATGAAGACGATAATATATGGAATGATGAAAGTTTAAATTGCACCCGCCACAATCTGCAAATTTAATGATGAAAGTCATATACAGTTAATAATTTTTACTGATAATTATAAAACAAACACAGTGGACTTTTCCTACATCGATTTTTTCCGTTCCTTTGAATTCCCTAAACAAACAATGCACAAAAATTCTTCTTAATTCAAAACTTTTTTCTAAATTTTTGTTCGATAAATTTTCCAAAAATTTGGAAAATTATTTTGTAATTAATATTTTTTTCAAATTTAACTAATTACTTAAAGCTATTTATTATATTAGTTGTAATAATTTTGTATATCGTTTAAGTATGCTAATTTTACATAATATATTGAATACATACCTCAGAAAAAAAATTTAAAATATGTTCAATGTTTACAAATAATTTAAAATAAATATAATGACGTTTACAACATTATTGTAATTGAAAAAATTGTATAATAATGTTTACATTGTTTTTTAATGTATATAATTATTTGAGATTATAAAAACATTTACCATTGGATGTTACATGTATTTATATCATTTTACTGTCTTTCTAATTCAATTTTGTCCGTTTCCTTGAATTTCGAATTAGGGAGAGTCCACTGTATATCAAATAAAATCATACTTGTCTTATCCATTTTGTTTTTTCGATTCCACGCAGAACTCTGCGAGTCTGCCCAATACGTCAGTTCCATTCCAATAGTTAAATTTTGAGTAGTAATTAAATAAAGTTCACCCTGCATTGTAATCACCGTTGAGTTCCGATCTTCTTTTCTGTACGACGGTCTCACGTATCTTATCCAGTTACTGTTCAACGGGTTTGTCGTACTAATGTACGATGTTTGACCATTGTTAGTAACCTGAAAATAAAAAAAGAAACAAACTTAATAAACATTATTTCCCTTATCAAAAGTAAAGAATGAAAAGACAAATCACCTCCCAAATGTGTCGCATCGAAAAATCATCTGGAATATCCATCTCTCTTACAGGCTTGCCCACCAGAGGGCCCAATTTCGCGTACATAGGCACTGGCTGTTTCACGTAAACCCCCAGCCCGTGCTTGGTGTTGGTCAGTTTCAGCTCGAAGTAATCCGGCAGAGATTCCCGCGCAAAAATCGGACGCTCCGGGTCGCCGATTTCCATGTTCTCCTCTCTCTCCGCTTTGCTCTTCGCCTTGTACTGGTCCGCTGCGTTGGAATCCTCTTCCGAATCCGAAGCGTCTTCCTGATTACCCCCATGTCCGTAACCCTCGGACATGGGGTCCTCGGTGCTGGCGACTTTCACCAGCTCGGAGTTGCTTTTGTGCTTGTCCAGCCAGTCGCTCAAACTTATTGCATCGTCAATTTCGTATTGCGGCATTACAAGTGGACAAGCGTCCTGCAGGTGGCGACTGTTGCAGTCCTGGCAGAGTTTAATTTTAATCGCCACTCTCTGCGGCTCTGACTCGATATTGTCTTCAGATAATTGTGCCTCTGTAACGTCCTCCATAGATACCTCTACAGACTCCAATTCTTTTTGCTGAAAAAATGTGTAAATTTACAAACAATCATATATAATTTGTAAAATTTGAAGATTGTAACAAAGTTTGTTTTATTTTACCTGTATTATAATGATTCCATCCTGCGGAGCCTTGCGCACATCATGAATCTTTTTACTTTTGTGCTCTCCCACATGTTTGTGCTTCTTTTTTCGGTGTTTGTGCCCTTTCTCCTCAGCCTCGTCGAGCGTCTCGTTGTTCTTGACATCCCTCCTCAGTCTTTTCCGTCTCTTCTTCACTTTTCTGTCGTCCTTCAAACTGTCCACATTTTCTTTCAAAATTTCCACGTTTTCTTTCAGATTCTCGACGTTCTCTTTGAGCGCGTCCAGGTGCTCAGTCTTATCGTCATCCTCCTGACTAAAGCTGTTGTTCTTCTCCGACGTGTTGTCAACTTGCGGCAAAATATTTTTATCAAAGTCCTCAAACTTGTCGACATTATCCTCGATACCATTGACCGCCGTGCTTGTGGTTAGGTCATGAAACAGAGAAAAATCCTCGATACTCTTTTCCAAATTTTCCACCGGCTTCTTGTCATCTTCTTTAACCAAGCTGATCACTTCGACACACGAAACTCGTTTGATGACCTCCGACACGCTCTCAGTTGTCACGATCACCTCGCTTGTCGGCAGTGAACCGCTCTCCGGGAGTTTCGATTCGTTCGCCCAGATCGCGGGATTGATGTTGTTCAAAACCACCACCGGCGACATGTCACCGCAGATGGACGACTCGGTCTCGTCGTTCGACTGCTCGTCCCGGTGCTTCTTTATCTTGCGTTTCTCCCGGTGATGTTTTGTTTTGCTCTTGTGGTGCTTCGTCTTAGAGTTGTGTTTGACGTGCACTTTGACAACGTCGTCGGCAATCTCCGACTGGGCGATCTCTTCGGAAGACAACTTGAGCTCGTCGGGAGACGCAGTGAGGTTTTGTTTGCGCGGACTACGACGCAGGGGCTCATCGATCACGGACAAAGAACCGTCCCCTTTTGTCAGTTCAATGTCATTTTCTTTGTCGTAGTCGCAGTTCGTCTCGTTACACTTGCCATCTCGTCTGAAAGAGTTAACAAAGTTAATTATGAAAAAAACACTGTACAAACATTAAAACTTAAAGACAATAATAACATGAAAGAATTTGAAATTGGCGCCGAGATTGTTATTTTGTAAAATATCGACCCGCGGTGTCTGTGATTCGCTTGTTGTTTAAGATGGCGACATTGCAGACAGGTGGGGGGATTCCCGGGCGAGTGACAGCTGCACCATGTGGCTGACAAATCGCAATCAATAGGCTTGATAAGTGTCAGGGGCAAATTACCTGACAGTGGAGTCGGCGAGATCGAGCAGATAAACGGCGAGGTCCTCGTCGGTCTGCAATCCCAGGCGCTTTTTGAGCGTGAGCCAGCGTCTGCCATTTGAGGCGCCGATCTGCACACTCCGAAAGCGCTTGGTCGTCGGCGGCTCGGTGACCGCGGCCGCGGACTCGGCTTTGCGGCACTTCCTTGCGGTCGTGGAGTCGCGCGCCTGCCGCGTTCCTTTTTTCGGCATAACTACATCCTCGGCCGCCAGTGTTAAAGCGACCAACGCGAAACGACGCGAGCACCGATATATTATATTCTATCCTCTTTATGTGTGCTTGCCACCCCCCGCCAACCAGCCGCGGCGAACACACACCACCTATCAAGCTGCTCTGTTTTATCGATCCGACTCTTTGACCAAGTTCAGACGCGCCCCCTTTAGCCGCCAATTTTGTATAAATAAAGTATTTTTTATAAATAAATCTTTTTTTTAATCTGTTTTTTGTTGTCTTATTATTGGAACACGTTAAAACTGCATTTTCAAATTTAAAATTTAAAATTGGTGCAAAAAATTGGTGCAAATATTTTAGACTAAGGAATTTTTTTTGAGATTTAAAAAAATGAACGTTTTGTTATTAGTATGAACAAAAAAAGAAGTTGATAATAATATTATTTTTAATTCTTGCAGGTTATAAGTGTTAATAGATACGTCCCTGAATCTGACATACACTTGATTTGCAGTCACATCTGTGTTCTGAAGTGGCAGTCTTCAGCTTGGTTAAAGGTATTGTCAATAAAATCGTATAGTTTTCTTTAAAAAAAAGGTAATTTAAAATGGCAACTCGCAAGGCTCTTAAGGCCATTAATTGGACTGGAATTGCTGAGAGACTACGCGAAGAGGACAGGGCATTTTTTATGGCTTTCAAAGGAAAATCTGATCAATATCTCAGAAAGTGAGTTATAACCAAAAATTCAATGCCGATTACATAATTCAATTTTGTCCTTTTCAATTTGTACATTATGACATGACACTTGGTCAATTTGTTTAATTATTTTTTTGTTTTTGTTTTAATAAACGAAAAAGTATTTTTAGCTATTGCACAAATGGAATATAAAGTTTTGGATATACAATTATTTTAGGTTAGTTTTATAAAAAGAGCCCCCCATTCTCTATTAATTTTATCGTTATTATTTTTTCATTATTTATTTATGAAATATACACATTTATTATAAATCATATTAATTTTAAAATTTAAACTGCAGAGTCCAGTTGAATCCTGAAAAGTCTCCAGCGATCGACTGGGCTTTTTATCAAAAACAAGTTACCGTTTCTAGTATGGTAGACAATTTTAAAAAACAATACGAAGCTTTGTCTGTTCCTTATCCTAAAGATAGTTTCACAACAATGATTGATGAACAAGCAAAGCAAAGTGTAAGTTATAAGTCAAAATACGTTTATTTTTATTTTAAAAAAGCAAAATATATATAAATCATTATTTATTTTAGGAAGCTGTTGTGCAAAAATTCATAACAACAACTAATCAACAAATTGATGAACTAAATTCAAAAATAGCAGCTGTCAATGCTCTGATGCCATTCAGTGAAATGACTATGGAAGACGTTTATGACATGTATCCTGATAAATGTTTAGATCCCATTAATAGACCAACTGTCTGGCCTCATCATCCAGATGATCAACACGATGATCCTCCAGCTGAGGGCCACTAAATTACAAATTTCTAATTAAAGTATGATCGAATTATGTAACAAATCAGGTTCCATTTACTTTGATAGAAATTATCCAATTTAGAATTGAATTTCACAGAAAGTTTCAATTCATTGTTGAATTTATTTCAGATCAATTAAAATGTTTATTGTAAAATGGAAATAAATAAAACACCACAATAATTATAAATAAAAGATTCTTTTAATTCTACATTATTCACAAAAACGCATCCTTTAGTCATTATAAAAATACCACGTTATGTATGCTTTTTATAGTTAATGAACAAACATATATAAATCTAAAAATAATATTTGACATCCTTAAATAAACTTGTAATTTTAGTAATTTTTTGTACAATATTCTATTAATAGTTTTTAAAAATTCTACTTTTAAGTTAAAAGATCATAGTTTTGATTTTGACAATCAAAAATAACAATTCAACATTTTTAACAATTCTAAGTATCTTATTTTAATTTACAGAAAACACTTATCACACTAATCTAGATAATGATACATTTTTATTTTATTTTAGACATTTTCGTAAGAATGCAGAAATCATAACATTATTTAACAAGAAACGAAATACAATAAAAAAAGTTTTTTGGAGACAAGTTATTTCTTTATTTTCCTAAAATTATTTAACAATTAAAGTAACTAGTACTTTATAATTACTAAGAAAAATACACCCAATCAGAATAACATAGTCTTTTTGTTTGTTTGAAAATGGTACTTTGAAATTATATACTCATTGGCTAAGTAAAAATTTAGAGATCGAAAAGTACAAAATTATGATAATTATCAATTTATAAACAGAATACTGAATAGAATAGTATTAGTTTTTTTATGTTACAGCACAAAATTAAATTTTAATTAAAATTACTCAAAAAATCTACTTTGATTTAATGAATCCAAATCTGCGTATCTCTGAGCCACTGTTTTTTCAGTTCCAATATAAATTTTCTCTTTTAAATATATACATTTATATGTATTTATTTATTTTGTTGCCATCAAGCAATTTGAATTTTGACAATTCTGTTTTAATAGAATTTTTATAACTTATAAATAAAAATAGCTTTCAAAATAAAAAATGATTATTTAACAAAAAATATATATTAATTATAATAAGCTGGACTTTCATTAATAAATTTAGATAAAAAATAAGCAACTTAACCTAAGAAATTAAAACTTAGAACTATTTAGACTCAAGTTGTTTTGCAATCGAAATTGTATATTAAAAATCATCGCTCGATTCTCTCAAAATTTTTTCTAGATTTTTAAGTGTAGATTATAAGTGTTAAACATTTTACAGCTATAATATAATAATCTAGTATTCCAAAAAAACATTTTAAAATTACACAGTTAAATTCGATTAAAAAGTTAATTTTAATTAAATTTGTTTTTCTTCTTCAGATAATTATTAAAAATTAACAATATAGTTTAAATATAAAAGTACTATTACAAAATTATATTAACTTTGTAATAACGAAGTGGTTATTTGTTTTTTGATATTATTTCATTTTTAGTAACAATTAAATTATAAATTTATTGAAAACAAATAAATAGCAGTACAATTTTATCCAGTTTAAATGTATATAAGTTGAAAATCTCTTTTTGCACTCTTTTATATTTTTACCTAATTCAAGAGTGTTAAATAATTTCATTACATACATTATTAATAGACAAAAATATGAACATATTTAAAGAAAATGTGTGTATAACTTTTATAATTAAACTATACAAATGTTTTGTATACAAAATTATTTACAAAAAACAATGTTTCTAAAATAAATGTTGTTTTTAGTTACTTAACCCTTGCGCACACATATCCCCTTGGCCACCGGATCACACACATATCTTAGCAACTTTTGGACCAAATCATTCGTTTGGTCGGCTTAATGAAAACATTAAAACCTGCTTTATGCGATTATGTAGTAAAGAACTAAAAATTTTAATATCATTCATATTTTTTTCGGACCTACAATACCGACATTGTACTTGGAATCATTAATCAAAAATATCGCTTGGGTCAATTTGACACATATGTGTGCCTAAGGGTTAATTTATTTTTGTTATTTTTTTTTCTTTTTTTGTAAAGTCCAGCTTATACAAAAAATATGCGCACATTCACTACTGACGATTTTAAAAAATCAGATTTATTTGTAAATAGCCATTTTTAAGTATATATTTAGATAACAAACAGTAGAATTTTGCCTAAAAGTTTAATCCACGTATATTTAATCATTTTGCCTTTTGGAACATAGGTGAAATTCAACTATAATTGATTTTCTTTATTTCTTCTAATAGAAACAAAAAATTTCATGATTAGTCGAATATATTTATGTTTAAATGAAAAATAGTTATTGTTCATTATTGTCAATATAAGATAATTTAATATGAATAAACAAAATTTTTCAAAAAAGTATAGAATCAGTTTATTATAATATAATTTTCATACTTTTGTATAAGATTTTCTTTTAATTTTCATTTTCAATTAAAAGCCAGGGGCTTATTGTCATCTTTACACACCGAAAAATTTGTGGATGCTCAGCACCACTACAGATTTAACTAATATGTTAACAACCATTGTAGGGTTAAATTCAAACCAAGTGTGGGGTTATGATCTCAGGAACATTATTACCAAATGTGAACGATTTCTACATTGTTGTATAAAAAAAATAAGATTATTTTCAAAACGGGCCGCCATTTTTGAAAGTCGTTTTTTCAAAAGTGGAGTCCAGGGAATTCTTCAAAATTGCCTCAGCGCTACTTGCGGAGATGACGATACGCCACTGGCTTTTCAGTGTAATATATACAAATGAATATCATTTATATTACATTAAATTCAATATTACCTCATAACAATTTTTCATTTAATTTTGCAAAGAAAAATTAAATTCCAATCGTTTCAGTACATACAGCTATTTTATGTTCATATATAACAACACTTAATAATAAACAACTTTTTAAAAAGCTAATCGAAAAATAGTTATTATTGTCAAATACAGTCTTTAAAGTTCACTATTTTTTACAATTTATTAACTATAAAACGCTTTTAACAGTTGAGTCACTTTTCTTTGACACACAGGACATTTTTGTTTATTACTTTTTAACGTTTTATTAGCACACGCATAGCAGCAGCATATATGTACAATTTTCCCGTGAACAAATACACCGTTTTTGGGGTTGGTTTCACAAATCATACACAGTTTGTCTACTGGAAACTCAGATCTAACAGAAGAAAAAGAATCCAAATTTTCTAGGGAAAATGACTGGGAGACATCTTCTGATTCCTTAGAAGTACTGGACAGCGATCCCTGTGATGCCAATGAAATTCCACTATCTGTTCCGTCCTGGAAGAGTTTTTGTTTTGAGCCACTTTCGAGGTCCTGAGAAGAAGAACTTTGTCCAGGTCCTAAACGAATAGTTTCTTGAGAACTACTCACAAGTTGCGAATTACTAGCAAGAGAATGGCTAGAATGTGTTTTATTTAAACGTTTTCTTCTCCTTTTCTTTGGTCTAGGTGGATAGAAATTTTTTCGTACCTGTTGGATCGAAAGACCAAAGAGTTAATAAGGATCACAATATGCAAACATAAAATATTATTAAGTTTCGCTGATAGTAACAATTGTCTGAGATGGATGAAAAAAAAGAAAGAGCAATAAAATAGCTCTTAAGTTGATTATTTCTAATTTTACTTTCGCCGGTCTTTAAATTAATTAAAATTGTAAATTTAAATTATGAAATTTTGTGGATTCATCATATTGGGTTTTTCAATTTTTCAATGTTGATTTCTTGAATGAAAATTTTTACTTGATAACTATTTAAATATATTTTCAATATATATTTTTGTTTAATGTGATCAAACAAAAAATTTTAGTAATATATTTTTTTGTATTTTTTTTTAAAGAATTCAAACTATATTTTTTAATTTGATTAAATATAAAACTAATAAATAATGTTTTTGGTTAACACTTTTTGTTAACAATTTTTAATTTTGGGGGTTAAAAAAAAATAAAAAAACAAAAATCCTTCTGGTCGGTAAAAGTAACATTTCTGAAAAAGTAAAAAGTAAATTATTAACAAGCATTAATTAAAATCAATAAATATATTTATATATTATAAATAAAATAAATTATACAATATAGTTTTAAATACACAGATATAAATAGTTTCTTATAAGTCTAAAATACAATTACAAGTATGTCGCGTCATCGATGTTTCTAGCTAGGAAATAGATATTTTGAAATTCCATCTTCAAAATGAAATAAAACTTGTATTAAAAAGAAGAAATTACAATAGATATCATACATAATTTACAAAATTTTCTTTAAAGGCACGGGAAATGATTTATCCACTTTAAATATGCGAGGGAAGTGACATGTCACTCCAAACATCCATGTTTAAAAGAGGAAAGGAATATATCACTTTCGACCCGCATATCAGAGAGAGAAATTGGATTTCCCGTGCCTGCGGAATAAAAAATTTAAATACAGTATTTTCTTTAGAAAATAAAACAAAAAATTGGTTTGAAATCGCCAAAATTTGGATTTTTGAACTTAACGCGCTGTATAAGTCCAAATAAAAATCTTTATAAGTTGTTGTATTTTATTTCAACAACTTAAAGTAAATTATTTTCTCAAAAAACAATGTTTGAACTTTCAGAAAAAAATATATTATCCATAGTTGGTTTCATACACATAATGAATTGAAAAACGGAAATATTTTTCCCAATATTAAATATTTTCAAAATTCAACATACCGTTTTAATTCAGATACTAATTTAATTTTGTTTTAAATAGTGAATAAAATTGAAACTACGCAAGTTTTTTTTTTTTTTTTTTTTTTTTTTTTTTTTTTTTTACATTGAGTTGAAATTGGTGTTTACACAATATCAATGCAATAAAAATTTTTCAAAATATAAAAGAAAAAAATGAATGTTTTTAAAAAATTAACTTAAAGGTTCAACTGAGTATTTCACATTTTTTTCAAATAATAGTTATTTTTGCACGATCTCTAGCCAAAGAATCCCTCCCTGAAGTATATTTACCAATTTAAACAAAAAAATTGTTGCAATCTAATTACAACTCTTTTATACAATTTTTTTAAATCTTAATTATATATTTTTCATAGAACAAAGTTTTTTTTAAAGAATTTTTGTTTTAAACTTTCATTATAGAGAAATAATGCTTGTAATTTAATGCGATGCTACATTATTTTAATATCTTATGATATTATCGCAATCTTAACGTCTTTTTATCATAGAAATAATCCCTCGACAAACTTTAAAAGGACTCTTTCATTTTTGAAAATGTGCAATAAAAACAATTTCGGAATACAATTTTTGAGATGGACAAATCGAATATACATTTTCCTAGAGCTCTGTTTTACAATTGTGCTTTTATAATAGAAACAATCTCAGCGTGGTGCAAAAAGTGAAAGAAGTGACTTTATATAAGTTTTTTTTAAACTGAAGATTTTTGTTCCATTTGTTGGCAATAAATTGCTTATTTAATAATAATTCATTATTAACGTTATAATTAGAGCTTCTTACTTTCCCGAATGACAAACGTTGAAACGTGAGATGAGAAGCTGACCGGACGTTTATACGAAAGATGATATCGTATGCAGTCAAGTGAGTTGGAACGACATAGAACTGCGACATGATCCAATGACGTTCAACCTAAAAAGACCAAGTTACGGATGAACTGTGTTTTATAATATACTAAAGATTGCAATTTAATAAGAAAATTCATATTTAAATATTTGAATTCAAAATTGTTTGTAAAATATCAAGTTAAATTACTAATCTTATTTTTTTACTTTCCACATTATAATCTGGAACAAGTTATAAATTTCGGTTTAAACTATCTTCAGTGATGTTATATATATAACGTTTGAAAAAACAGCATTATATAGTTTTAATAAATATTATCACAATGGTTTTTCATATTTTTTTGTTTCCAATATAAAACAATAAATACATCTGACAGATGATAGTAGATCACTTTTCTACAGTCAGTTTTAAAATTCTTCCAATGTTGTTTCTTCAGATGATTGTCGATGATAAAATAGTACAGTAGACGTCATTAATCCTTTCGTTACTGAAATTATTTTAAAATATATATTTATTTTTTGAAATTTTAATATTAATATAATAATTCAGCAATGGCTTTTTTCATATTTCAAAGAATATACTATTAATGAGAGTAAGAGTTACTTTAAAACTTACAAATAATTTCAACCCTTAAAATATATAATTTTATAAAAATATTTCAGAATTGAAAGGATCACAAATTCACTCTCAAATTTGAATCACTTTGTATGAATGATATCCATGAGAACACACACCGTTTACTTTTATTAGTCAGTCACTTTGAAACCAAGTTAGTTATTTAGATTCACTGTGATAAATATATATACATTTTTGAGTATCTAGTAGGTTTAATATTTATATAATCACAGATTTATGGATTCAAATAATCCACAAAAATTCATAATGCACTAATCAAAGTATTTTAATAATAAAATCACTTTATCCACAATCGAAGCACAAAAACACTGAATGTCTTCAGGATGTAAAAAGTTTTATCAAAAGTCTTGCTGTTTTTAAATTTTGAACAAACTAATCCAAAGGTGTCAGAGTTATCCCACGAAGCAATTACATCCACTTTCAATAAGTGGATGAACAGCATTGATGACACGATTTAGAAAAAACCGAATATGATCTAAAAATTAAATTCAGATTTACGGTAGTGTGAATATTTCACACTAGTGCAAATACAAAGACGCAACACCTCAAACATTTTCTTAGCAAAAATGTCAAGGTTACAAATCATTCAAAATAATTATTTATAAAATGTTATATACTTAAATTTATATAACAAAAAAATCTCTGCTCTAATTCACTAAGTTTGTACAAAGAAAAATGACGATGAAATATAAAACGCCTTTACAAACATAGATTGTAATTATATTAAATTCGCCATTATACTTTATCAAAACTTTAGTATGTACAGAGAAATGAAGATTCGTTTACAAATAAATAATACAATAAATAAAAATTTGTCCTGAAAATTAATTAAATATAATGAAGTAAAAATTTAATTTTAAAAATGTCATATTTTGTAATTATGAAAATGTGTAGAATAATAAATTATATTATGAAATAGATAATTAAAAAATAAACAAATTTTTCTTCTCATTAAAAATGAAAACATTTTCAATTACTAGATTTTTTCTAAACAATCAATTTACAATGCAGATTGTTAGAAAAAAATATTGCTTTATTTCATTACAAATAATTACCTGTCACAAAAGAAAATCAATTTTCAATAAATCACATGTCATCAAATTTTAAATATATCTACATTTAAAAAATGAATGAATGAAAACATGGTAAAATGTATTACTTAATTTGTAAACAATCCCTTACAGACAGAATTTGATAATATTTTATTTAAATTTATTAACACGTAAATAAATAGTCGACTATAGCTCGATTTATGCTGTCAAAAATTCAAGTTTTATCCTTGCATAAGTTCAACTGAAAATCAACTAGTATTTCACGCGTTCTTAATATAATAAGAATACCTAATAATATAAAATCTCGTAACTTCGAATTGAATAATATTATATATACTATTATAGAGTAAAACTTTGAATTTCTTAAGGAATGTCTCTTTATTGACCTCTAAATTCTTAATGCCACGCATCCTTTTTTTTTTAATATTAATATAATTGAAAAAATATTAAGATATTAGAGGTAACAAAATGACCAGTTTATAAGAATTAAAAAGTTTTTCCTGAATACAAAATCACAGCATATTTTTTGTTTAATTTTCTATTACAAAGGTTTTATAAAAATGAGTAGTAAGTATTTTAAACTACATTTAATTTAAATTTTATAGTTTATAAATAATTTAATAATTAACAAAAATCTATAGAGATAAAAAAATTATTTTACAAATGGCTATATTTTTTATCCGCCTATTATTTTTTCTATCCGTTTCTATTTTTGAATGAACTCCTTTGTCCTTTGTAGAGTGCCGTTTTGAAGCTTTTGAACCTTTAGTTGATAAAACAGGTTCTTTTTCGTTATCTTCTTTTATTGAGATCCGAGTAATTGAAAGTACCACTAGGAATTCGTTGAAAGTGAAGAAACTTTTCGTCAGCAATTTGCTGAATTCACATATTTTGATAATGCAAATGTAATGATTCAATAAGTTCAAACATAACTCATTAACTCATTAACGACGGAGATTGCATTTTTCGTAATACTTTTTTAAACATTTCGATATGGTTTTTTTTCAATATCGCAACTTTTATTTAAAAAAAATAATAAATAAATAAACTGTTGGTGTCGAATTTGATGCTGTTCTGAAGTTCTAAATCAGGATTTAAAACTATACAAATCCAAATTTTGGTCGAAATACATTAGCGGTATAGAGAAGTGTATTAAATCTGATATAAATTTCATTTCAACGGATACGACTTTCATTATATTAAAACAAAAACTGTTAAAATAAATTTTCGTTGAACTAAAATGAAAGTGTTCGAAATATATTTTGGCCAATGAAAATACTTATAAATGGTAATTTTTCCCTTTTTATTGAAATTAAAACTCTTTTTATCTCACTCTTGTTTTGTATTGTTTTTAAAACTTTGGTAATGTCAAAACGTCATTTATTACTTGACCGACACTTTTTATAGTATCCATGTGTTTCTGTTTTTTTTGTTTTTGTTCTGACAGTTTCGGTAAACTACTTGGTCATAAATACTGATTTTATTTTAAAATTGATAAAAAATTGTAATTAACCCATTGTCTGTACAAAAGGTTTTGTCTTTCTTCAACGGAAGCCATGCTACATCTCTACATTATTTTCTAATTGTTTTTGTACACCCAGCACGTGTAATGAATTCGATTTGTGTTGGCAGCTATTGTTATGAAAATTTACCGTAAAATGTATTTCTTTAATAACATTAATTAACACAAAACAACAACAAAAAATTAAAATTTATAATTTATAATTGAATTAAAAATGTTTATTATTATTCATAACATTTATAATTCAATATGTAGCCAAAATTTGTATTCCAATGAAGAAATTATTATTGTTATATAACATTTTGTATATCAATCATGACAAATCTTAAATATTTGTTTATAATAGATTATTTAATAAAGTCCCGAAGAGCAGATAAAAACGATGT
Organism: Idris sp. 1 HC-2018; assembly: GCA_022817325.1. NCBI lineage: Eukaryota > Metazoa > Arthropoda > Insecta > Hymenoptera > Scelionidae > Idris > Idris sp. 1 HC-2018. Next base: position 18,031 of record JABFPM010001788.1, read on the forward strand.
GTATGTTCTTTGCTAATGTGTGTGTGTTGTGACCAATAATAAAGTCGGAACTAGATCGGAATTATCTGTCCTTTCCTATTAAAAAGTAATAACAAATAATTTTTGAATAGTTGTGTAATTTTTTACATTGAGATATAATAAATAAACTAACCTTGTTCCAAAATAATACATTATAAATCAAACTAACAAACTGAGAACATCTTATATTAAATTAGTATGTTGTATACTGTTATTACCATATATAAATAATTTTTAAAAAGTGTAAAAGTTAATATCTATCACACTCCTTATAAATTAAAAACTTATAAACTGTATTTATTAATAGTTAGAAAATTTACCTTTCAATAAATTTGAACTACACATAAAAATAATAATTTTCAACATTAACAATTTCCTTAATGGAATAACAATTTTGACTACATGTTGAATTATAAATGCTTTAAATTATAATATAATTTGTTAAATAAACTATACATTTTATTTCTTTATTGCGGTTTATTATTAGTATTAAATAAATAAATTTTACGGTAAATTTTTATAACAATTTCAGCGCAATGGCTGACAACACAAATCGAATTGACTAGGCGTGTAGAAAGCGGAGGAATCACGTGTGCTGGTTTTACAATTAGCGAGTTAATTTTGTTGTCGTTTTTATTTATATGTGTTGTAGGTAAATAGAAAAAGCAGA
>JABFPM010001789.1:0-18715 GCA_022817325.1 Idris sp. 1 HC-2018
AAAAAATTGTTGCAAAAAAAAAAACGTCACAAATTTAGAATTCCATTTTGTCTAATATGTATATATATATATATATATACATTTTTTTTTTCAAATCTTTGTAAATTTATTCTTATTAGTTTCATCGTTTTTATTAATGTAACTTGGGATTCTTTGAGTGTTATTCAACTTGTGTCATAAGATTAATGATCAATTGAAAGTTTTGTTAACATTTCCGAGTGAATTCACATTTTGGTCAATTTTGTTTTATACAATAAGAAATCTTCGGAAGTACGTCTGGAATTTGACGCGATTCACACATGTGCGAGTGATACTGCAGGATATTAATCTTCGGTGGCACTATTGTGTATCCGAAACGTCGATTGAAAAACGACCGACGGGATTCCGATGGACTATGATTTGGCGTATCTTATGACGATAAGAGTTCCAGAGATTAAGAGCAATCGATCATTGGAAGTCGAGAATGGTTAAGATAGGTGATACCTTTCCAGAGAAGATGACATCTGTACAAACACCGGTGGCACTTTATTTAATGGCATCATCTATATTTACAAAACGCTGGTACACCACTAAACTAAACAATACCACTGATATCGACAATTGGCAAGAAATATAACAACTTCAAACATTGCAACATTTTTTTTTTCTTCGACTACTTTTATTTATCTCCAAACTCTTGGAGTTTTTTCATTGGCTTATCACTTTTTATAAAGTGAATTGAAATGTAATGTCTTGAAAAATAAGTGATAATAATGAGTTCGCCGCTTCAACTGATGTAACAATAAAAGTAAAAAAAAACGAGCTGGCAAAATGTCAGAATTAGGACTGTGGTACTTTAATCTGAAACACAAAGTGCTCCGTTGCAGTGTCTGGCTGGCTTGCTGAGTGAATCATGTACAGTGCTATTTACTTATTGCTGCGGACATTTCAAACAACTATCACTTGGAATCGTAAACTGTTTTAAAATCACTTACATTTTATGAATTAGTTATCAAAATAGAGAAAACAAAAATGTTGAAGTTTACATAGACAAAAGATCAAGATAATTACTATATTGTATTGCAGCATAATCTAAAAGAAATTTCATCAATTTTATATTTGAAAATATTCAAAAATAAGACATGAAACATTTAAATATTTTTATGCAACTCATAAAACACAATAAAAGACAATTTTATTGGTACCAATACACACTTATGGAAAAATGTTGTGACAGATCAGTGAAAAAACCAAATATTTTTCGAACAAAATATGTCTTCCTTGTATCTCTAAACATCCTCAATACATTTTGTTCTTGAAAGAATTTCTTTCTTGTGAATTAGGTGCGATTTGGCACGAAACTCTTTATAGACCATTGGACAGTTTCTGAAAAGATGGTTATGAAATTGCTTTTTGCATTTATTTGATTTGTTTATTTATTTTTATTTAACTGCTTGTAATAGACGGGAACCGCTTGAAGCCATGATTGTTCCACAACGAGACAATTCGATTGCAAACGCCATTTATTTCGAGATCAAGCCTGCAGCTCCATTCCAACAAGGTACAGTTTCCGACGGATTTCCGAAAAGCCTAAAAAGCTCTAGGCACCATTGCCTGGAGTAGATGTGCTCTCTTGTGCATGACACACGTCGATTATTTCGAACAGCCATTTATCGATCTGATTGACATATTTGCTATTTTTGTGGCGTTTTTATCTTTCCATTACGAGCACATCAAGTTTAATACTACACACTTATCTCCGTTTTAAATATTATTTTCAAACAATTTGTTTTATTGTGAATATTGGAGAATTTATTAAACATAATTTATATCATTTCATTGAAAAGATGCAATTTACTTTGTAAATTTAAAAATATTTCTTTAATATTATAAACCGTATATTTTTTTATTTCATCGTCAAAGTCTTTCATAAAAGTTCATGTTTTTAATTATACTTCTTCTGTTATTTTGATTGCAAATCATAAATTGTTAAAATTGTTACCAATTAATACAACTGATTTTTATATTTAGAGCTAACATTCATAACCAACTACCGATAACAACATTTATTTTATTAAATACACAACCAGTATTATAATAATTTAATTTTAGGATTTAGAATGAAAACATTCATCAAGAACGTTGGACATCCAAAATTATTAGTAGTTTTGAGTTCAGTTTGTTTTTGCTAATTAGAATTTCCACCCCGAAACTGGATTCATGAAGTTTTAATGTTCTACTCAAGTTGCGAATACCTTGCTGTTAAATTTGTAGCCTTTGCAATCTTCATCTGATTAGATAACGAATTCAGTATGATTCAATGTAATATGAGAAAATCACAATTATGGCAGGACGAATTGAATTTAAATATCCGCCGCCAAGATAATGAGAATCAAACAAAAGTTGATCAAATAAATGTGTGAAAAGCAAGATACAATTAGAAAACACAGAATTCAAATTTAATCGAATGAAATAATGTTTGATTTAAGCTTGCGAGACAATTTTTTCGAACAATACATTAAATTACATTTCATATCTTTTTTATTCTTTTCTTTTCATATTCAAATTTCGTTGATTATAATTTCAATCAGCAATTTCTTATTTATAAATAATTTTCAATAATACAATTATTATTCATGTAATTATTATTCAATGAAGAAATGATCTTAAATTTGCGTAATATTCGTGAATAAGTAATACGTTAAAATTGGGTTACCGTAAATTAGAGATTTTACAAAAATGATATTTGTAATGATAAATTTCACCTGATAAGGTGATTACTATCCACGTAACAATTCGTGATAATCATTTGGAAACCATAATCTCATTCGCACATATAAAATTATGTTCATACAATTATAATTGTCTACACTGATAAGTAGTCGTTAAATAATAGAACATTTCTAATTTTCCAAATTATTTTGCATTATTTATTAGAGTATATTCTGTCAGGCGATTCTACTTCAATTTTATATGGGCCACGACTTGGCCGTACAATTGTTTCGATGATTGACACAACTACTCTGACGCAATTACAATTTGTTTTGTTTACCTGGAACCAGGCGTGCCTGCAAGCATTTATTAAAATGTACAACTCATTTGACGAATCTGCATATTAATTAAAGCATTATCCTTGATACACGCCATGCATATATAACCAATTGTGGGCATTACCTACGTTTTCAACAACCATATGGTAATTAAATTCGGTTCAATAAATAGCGCCTCTCACGTGAACTTGCTGAATATAAATATTGCATTAATTCAATTGTCATGCTTATATCATAACAAACTGTTCACATTTTATTCTATTAGTTATTGCGCGTGTTATAAATCGATTTAGATTGTACAATACACTTTATTTATTTATTTTTATTTTTAAACAGATGATTGATGAAAAAAAAAAAAAAAAAAAAAAAAAATTTTTTAAATCACTCAACTCAAAAATGTTTACAAGAAATCAAATGTGAAATTTTTATGATAAAAAAATATATATACTACTGATCAAAAGTTTGGGGACGCCTGTAAATGTCAAAACATAATTTCAATTTCATTTTGTATTATTTTGCTCATTATTGCAGTTAATTGCTAATCACTTTTTTTTTGTTCGAAAGATTAAAATTTTAGCTTTCAAATCCGCAGTTGTTATAAGCGCTAAAACAAAGCAAAGTAAATTGCTTATTAGTGGATTCGAAAACTAAAAATCTTTCGAACAAAAAAAATTATTAGCAGTTATCTGCAAGAATGACCAAGATGATCCAAAATGAAAATTATATTATTTTTCTTTTACATTTACAAGAGTACCCAAACTTTTAAGCAGTAGTCTTCTATTACAGAAAAAATGTATTAACCCATTAATTCCGAAGATTGGATATTTTGCAGTACTTTTTCAAACTTAATTTTTAGTAATAATAGTTCCGTTGTTAGTAATACTTCTCGTAACGTAATTTTAGTGTTTTAGTTTCATATGTAACTTGGAGTTGAGTAATAAATGTAATTTTCGCCACACTTGCCTACAAAAGTAGCTTTTTTATCCCGCTAAAGTGCAATGAAAGTGAGTCTTTCTGTCACAGTTTTTATATACACATTATTTTTTCATAATTCAAATAAAAAGTGTAACAGAAAGACTCACTTTCGTCTTATTATTAAGGAAAAACGCTACTTTCTAGACATTTGTGACGAAAAAAACGTATAAAGAACTGAGGACGAAAATCGGCGTTTCCAGAACAGTGCGATTGCTTTGCAATCGCACAAGTTGTTTAAGAAGTGATAAAAATAATATAATATTTTATTATTTTTCAAATGAAAACTGCTTTGGCAAAATGAAAAAACATCAAAATGTTTATGTTTCCTGTTTTAAAGCCGCCATATTGAATTCGCTTTATTGATACAAAATAAATTACTGATATATTTTTGTCTGATCGTTTTATTACTGAAAATTAAGTTTGAAAAAGTACTACAAAATATGCAATTTTCCGCTTTTACGGATTAAAAAATTATCAGGCAAATTAGCATTTTATGAGAAATATTATCCATTAAATACACAACTCAGCTGATTTATTGTAAAATTTATTTTGTATTAATGCTTTCACTAAAACTTTTGAAGTTTTTTATGGTTTTACAGTTATGTATAATCAAGAAACTTATTGTTATAATATTTAATTGCAATTTTATTAGTTGGACAGCCTTTATTAACAATGTCAATCTTAAATTTATTTCCAGTTAATAATTATAATATATCAACGATTATTAAAGTTTTAATGATTATTATTTCAAAATAGTTGAAAATAATATAGATGGAAATTGATTGTGTTGTGATATTCTTTGTTCATCTGATATTGATTTACAATAAGTGAAAGAATAACATAAATATATCGATGTAGTTTTTATTTAATTCAATTATCTTTCATGTATCAACTTTTCATGATAGCGGAATGCGATATTTAATAACCTAGTCGAGATGACAAAAATTTAATTCGAGTTAATTAATGGTAGCAATGTAAAAGAGTATGGAAAATAACAATGTTATTTTCTCCTTTCATTGATCAATTAAATTAACCAATTAGTATTGACTGTTTATACAGTGCATCTATTGATTACTATTAACATTTTTTCAGTTAATGGAAAAATCTGACACTAACATTAATTTAATCAAATTTTTCAAAATGATGAATTTTCAATCAAAATTTTAAATAATCGAACTGCACGGACATTGCAACTGCGTTATGACATTAAATAATTATTGCAGTTTGTTTATGTCTTGTCAACAAAAATTATTTTTCATCGTTACAGAAAATATATTTTTAAATTAAATACTTTTGCATATATTGTTTCAACAAATCTGTTCATCTGTTATATTATTAAATATGATAAAATAATATTAATATTATTAATTAATGTTATTAAATATAATAAGTAAAAATATGCAGTTGACATACGAGTTAGTGAAAAGATTGAACAAATAGAATCTTCTGTTAACGGTGTGTATACTTATGGGAAAGAGGAAGGGGGAGGGGAATTTTAAAATGTTAAGCAATTCACGTTGCCAGTTATTCGTTTTAAACAAACACAATATTGCTAATTTAAAAAATACTAGTGAATTTTGTAATATGCGTAACAATGTCTTCGTGAGATACCCATCGACAAAACAAACTTAGCCGAGATAAGGCGAAGTCGAAAGAAAGTTACGATATCTCAGCGGTGTCCATCTTGCAGGACAGCGGTTAAGGGTTGTGGTGGTCTGGTGATTTCCCTGGCGACCGGAAGTGTCATTCCGACCTCGTCCATCCGGCACGTACGATCCAGCACGTACAAACCGATGCTTCTGGCGTGTAAAATCTGTCTCACAATATCCCATTATTTTTTCTCGAAACTTTTCATGTAACATCCATCTACGTCTAAGCTCGGCCAAATTAACACTGACAAGGAAAAAGGACCGGCGAGAGTCGTGTGGTGGGGAAAACGAAAAATGTGTATGCCAAGTTCTGCAAATGACATGCGTTTGCGAAATTATGCAAATTGTTTGCCTAGTTTCAAATGCGGCTTTCAGTTTTCTTTTTTTGTTTTTCCCTTTTTTTTTTCTTATTTAATGCTTTTTTTTCTTCGTTGATGATTTGCATGAAGCGAATACGAATGAAAAATGATTATCTCTAAAAGAACACTATTTTTAGACGTCGCACAAAATTTTTGCCTTCAAATTTTTTGGTGAGACTATATTTCGAAAGAATTTATGAATATGATAATTGGATTATGCACTTCCTACCAGCGTAACTCAAAGTTTATGCTTCTTGTTCAAAAATGTTTTTCCTTGGCAGAAACAAATTGGAAAGATGGCTTTTATTTATTTACTTATTTTATTTGGGATAAAATGTATTTCAACACATTTGATAAATGATCAATTTTCTTGTTCAAGTTTGAATTTTACAATGTACTGATCATACAAAATTTTCATTTGTTTCAGGTAAGAAACGCACATTTATCCATCGACGTCTTGATAAACCAATAGTCAGCCTAAAAGGTGGGTGCAACTTTGTTTAGGAATCTTGGATCAATTATCAGTTGTTGGAAATTAAGAGTTGGTTCCTGGAAATAGATTTTTCTTCGAATGAACGAACAGTCTGAAATTCGATCTGCGATCTGGGATTCGAGCCATATTTGCTACTGGTCTGCCAAGAAAGTGGTATGTCCGAGAAGAAAAGTGCACCCAAGAGAATGATCGTTCTTAACATCACTATTTCAGATACCTGTATCAACTTGTTCCGATTGCTTCAATTTACTTTTACACTTACCATCGATTTGTGCTGTAAATTTGTGTGAAATTAAAATTGTAGAATGCATTTTTAATGCCGAAATCTTTTGACTGCTAATAATTAAAGTTTAGTCGGGAATATTTGAGATTGTTTTTGTAGACTGTCTGGACAGTCAGTACAGATATTGATCACACGATATTTTTAAAATTGATTATAAAGCATTTCAAATAATTGTTCAGCAATTTATTATTAACTAGTCAAAAATAATAAGTATAATGAAAAATAGATTGTTTTGTGGTTATGATAATTATGTTTTGTAAAGTTTCTTTTTTGAAAAATTTAAATTGAAAATTATGAATATATTATAAAAAGTTGTTGAGATTAGTTTAAAAACTTTTTTCTAGTAAATGCAATGTATTTCCATGATCCGCATACTAAGATTTGAAGCGAATTTAAGAACATGATTTGAATAAAAAGTATGTTCTTTTTTAATGTTTCAGTAACTTAAAAATATATATAAAAAAAAAATATAAAAGTTAAGCCGAATTTATAAATGTTTTAAAAAGATTGAATTGAAAATGAAAATTTCATAATCTGCATTTAGTTGTATTATTTTTATTTGTGCTTTCCTAACATTTAACTTAATTTCATAGTTTTTAAATTTTAATTGTTGATTAATAAACAAAGTAAGTATTTTTGAAATGATTAATTTTAATGATTTTAACGATTCTATGTTAATTTCTTATTTTTACTGAACCTTGCTACTAAAAGACAACTTATAATATGATTTGATTTTGTGCTTGTGATTTTCTTCGAACAAAAAAACAATTATTCAAAATTTCTCACACTACATTCCAGCTATACAAATTTAATAACAAATCGATGATGCATATTTTTCTGGAATATCTTAATCTCGCCGTTAAGTTTTCATCCATTATGCAGAAGCCAACTTTAAAACGTGAATTAAATTCCTTAGCTTATTGCTTTTTGCTATCCGGTGACATCGAACATTGAGGAGAGTGAGAGAAGACAGGGTTACACACAGAGACACATATTCAGAGAAGATCTTTCATTTTGTTCGTGTTTATACACAAACCTGTCCTTATATTGTACATTTTTGCAAATATACTTTTTATTATTCAATTACGAATTTGCAAATAAAATACATTAGCAAGTTGCATGACTTCAATTTGCAATGTAAAACTTTGCAGAATAATCAATCAACTTTCTTGATTGAGAATTATTGTTAAAAATTTTTTTTTAATTAAATTTGTTAAAAAAAAATAAAAAAAATAAAAAAAATAAAAAAAAAAAATCCTGAAAATTAAAAGTATTATTACTTTTCTTATAATAAAACTGTAATAATTGAAATTTAATAACTTTTTTAATTTTTGATTTATGATTTATAACTATAAGGAATTTTATTAAATGGCAACAAAACAAGAAACTAATTAACTTTATTTATAATATAAAATGTTTATAAATAACCTTAATTAATTTTATATTTAATTAATATTGTTTATCAATAATAATGTGATATGATCCTCTTATTAAATCTTCGTTTAACAAGCGTATAAATGAATATTTAAACTTCGTTTTCCTGTATTTTGTGCATAAATTTATAGTGCATAGAGAATCTTTATAAGAGTATTAAATACGAAAATAGTTATTATTATCAGCTTATCATCATTATTGTAATAAATATAAGATAAATGAAATTATTTTCTAAATTAATGCTGCTTATTTGTCTTATAACGAGAATTAATATAAATATAAATAGAAAAAATTTCATCCAATATTGTGCAGATGCATTATAAAATTACATCTGTAATTTAATTGTACTGGAGCCAAATTTACGTGAAGTATGACTTTTTTCATCATAAATCGAATTATGTTGAACTTTTGCAAAAACTTGTACCAAATTTTCTAAAATAATAAAACATTAATAATCTTTGCAACGATTTATTAGCAAAATAATTGAATTATCTGTACGATAAAATCAGTTGCTCCGTTTTCTGACACTGCATATCATCAAGCGCATAAAATTAAAAGTCTTTTTCTTTGTTAATGAATGTCAAGTAAAAAGTGACTAATTTCTTTGACTTTGTCAATTCATCTCAACAGTCTGAATGATACTCTCTCGTCAATTCGTTGTTGCATTTTGAAACGTTTTGTCGATCTTTTCAATAACATGTCAAAGAAAAAAGCACTGCAAAAGTCTTTAACTCTCGCTTTGTAATGAAAGCAGTGAGACACTGATTATCCGGCGTCAAAGAGACACTGCTCTGTATTAGACTTTTTAAATAGTTTTTCCTAAAACCCGACTTTACTGTGAGAACCAATATACGATCCACTGGACAAGATCACATACGTACACGCGAGCAAAAAGGATGCTTGGCCTTGGAAAACAGGTGAAGCAGAAATCAACATTTGAAAAGACGACGAATTTCAAACAGGGTTTTTCAGGGTGAACTCAAGGAAGTACGGCACACAGCTTCTCAAATGCCGTTTGTCCTTTTCGTATCAATGACCCGTAAAAGTTTTCATTTTTTCGATTTCTGAATGTCATAAATTTGGTGACATTATAGATCCTTCGAAGTAACACAACATTTCAGCAGCTAAAAACTTGACAGGCTTCCAAATTCAATTTTCCATGAACCATGTTTAATTAAAGTAGCAAATTTTTACCTAGCATAAAAGAGTAATTTCATTTTTTTAAATTTAACAAAAAACGAGAGTTGAAGAACTTTAATCGTATAGTACTCTGAGCGTGAAAGAACAAAAATTACTATAAATTGTCGTCAAATTGAACGTTTTAGAGGTTCAAAGTGCTGCATTCATGTATGACATTACCAGGATTTATGGTAATGTATATGTTATTTACGAATAAAAATATAAAGGAAGCTGTAATTTTTCATTCTTATTGACTATGTAAAATAAATTGAAATTTCCTTCTTTTAAAACATAACTTAACAGCTTTTCTGTTCTTTTGTTGAATTTTGTGAATTGCGATTGCGTTTAAGAAATTGTAGATGCGAGTAATGTTTTAGATAGAAAAGGACACACATTTGGAAGATATTGTAGAGCGTCCTTGGGACACAGGTGGAGCAGAAATCAGCACCGTTTGCAAAGAGGAATGGGAATGCGATAGGGTCGAAAAGGAGAGTTTCGACAGGGGAACCGAGGGGACGGTTGGGAGAATGTGGATGGAACACGGTTCACCGAACACCGTTTGTTCTTTCCAGGCCGCTGATCCGTGCAATCTTTTCACAAATCCGGGTTACTGCTGCGGACCCGGAACGCTCACCAGCCGCTTGACTTCGGAATAGTAGTCGTTGTCAACGGATATTTCGTTGATGTGCATTGCAAAGTACTCGGGCGAACGAATAAAATATGCATCAGAAGAGAGTGTCGACGAGACAGAGATAAAAAAACGTAGAAAATAGGCATAAGTGGGCAAAAAAGTATCAAATTATTAGCCGATCAAAAAGAGATAGATATTGCCAAGTTAGTATGAGGATTATGGATCGTGCTTATTTTTACTGTTGCTTGCGCCTACTTTAGCGGAAAATGTATCTCAGCTAAAAATTAGTAGAATTAATGGTCGAATTGAAGAAAAGGTGGAGGGGAGGGGAGGAGGGTATTTGAGACGATAATGCAAGCATGCAGATTTGTTGGCAAAATATTTTCGTTTCAATGCTTGTGCGATATTTGTTTTTGTGATTGTTTATCCAAGGAGAAAAGTTAGTTTCGAGAGTGTACAAGTGGAAAATTATGTTAAAGATATTTATGATAGAACGAACTTCAAACTTACTGAAAATAATAAAAGCTTAACATTCATACAATTTATTGATAACATTTTAAATGTGAAAAAATGTAATCATTTGAAATAAGCATAAATTAAACACAATTCTTTTATAAATAATTGATGTTTTTAACGATCGAGTATTGTTTATGACAAGTATAAAGTACATCAAAAATATTAAATTGAAATATGGCAAAAAATCGACATGTAAACAAAGAATTTCAATTCAAATAAACGATTTATTGGGGTGAACATAGTTCAGTGAAAAGTAAAATTTTTCAAGTAAAGAAAATTTTCGCTTAAGACTTGTATTTACGCTCAATTAATTTTGTATAAAAAAATAAAACTGCGCATGCTTGGAGATTAATATAACTGAATAACTAAAGCAAATTTGTTGATTTTACTGAGCAAATCAAAATATTTTATTATTCATGAATTATAAAATTAGTACAGTTAATCATATTAATCATTAAAATTTGATTGATCTTCAGAAATTAACAAATGTTTTATTCAAGTTTCACTAGCTCATTACTTGTTCAAATTTAGATCACATCTATTTCACACAATTGGTAATATTAATACACACATCATTTTTTAACCTTTTACACGTAGAGATGATTCGAGCCGTTGTGTTTACAGGCAGTGTATTAAATTTAATTTGAAATAAAGATAACTTGTTTCTAAGTTATGCTTAAGTGTATAATTCTTAATTAGGTTAAAGATTAATTTTAACATACACATAAAAGCTGACATTATTACGTCCTTCATACTTCATCTCATCTATCATTCTGATTCTTATAAAAAGCTTTATCTACAAGTTTGTGTACAATTTCATACAAAACAAGCAAAATAAACTTTAAATTTACACTAATTTGATTAACGGTTTTTGTTGAAAAAATGTTTTCAAGAAACAATTGATAAAATAATAAAGCATTTAAGTTGTAAAATAAAAAATTCAGAATCAAATGTATGATTTTTGTCAAAGACCCAATATAAGATTACGATTAAGGTTGTTTTAGGTTTATTGTTTATATAAATTTGTAAGGCTATGGCAGTTCCATTTTTCAATAAAGTTAAAATAACTAGAGTGACACAAATTAGGCTATTGATATCGTTTAGACTGTTAGACCATGTTGCATTCAAATGCACTTCAATCTAAGCCCGGAAAAAGCACGACGAATAAAATGAAAAAGAGTTGTTGCGCAATGAAAATGAATTAGCTCTCAATTAAAATTGTAACGCGAAAACTGGCGAGTGAGCAAACGGAGTAGTTCATCACAAGATGATAGAACCAATTCATTGTCAATAATTACGCATCGTAGGTCTTTTCATGTTAAAATAACCATTTGTGTTTATTCATTTCCCATAGACTCTTATCATCTTTTTGCTCTCAAAAATGAATATAATGAACATCCCAGTTAGCACTTTGAAGTTCCCCGGCCTCGTCTGCAGAGCTCTTAAGCCATTAATTCTGTTAATTTAGAGGATCCGACTTTTCTAGCGAAAACGTCAGCTGAGGTATATTAATGCGTGCTTTTATACTTCCTCGACCATGCTATGCGCTCGTATTCATTGCACATTCTTCTTTTTAATCATTTTGGGCTAATTTCATTGTTCGGAGTGTACACGCTTTTTGTTTTATTAACAAAAAATATCATTTCTTGCGTTAATTTTTTTCATTTTTTTAACGTTCTTTATTTCATTTGTCATTAATTAGTATTATTTAATTTATTATTTTATGTATAAAGTTACAATTATAACAGCAAACTCGATACACGATTGTGTTGAACGATAAGCTTTTAAAATAATAATGGCATTATTATTATTCGAATTTGATGATTAATAATAATTAAGCTTTAACAATTGTGTACTACTTTTCAAAGTTTGTGGAATGCAAAATATTAAATAAACAAAAATATGTATCGATTTTAACATTTTTAAACTGTGAATTGTATGTATTTTTTATTTAAGTTTTAATTTAAGTTTTTGTGTATTGTTTCCAATAAATTCTAAAAAAAGCAATATTTTCTAATTAAAAAAAAACTTAATTAGAACGAAATATTTGATTTGAAGCCGAGAGATTAAATGAAACAATTTGACACAGTGATCCCGTTGACTCGGTATTCTAAGCCATAAATAGAGTTGCATAGATATAACATCGGTATTGATAGTGCGTATCTGATGGCAAACAATTCGTGACTTAAAACGTAACCATTCAAATTCAGGCGTAATGATAATCGATACAAATGCAAACATTGGGTGCATTGAGCATCCGTGTATTAGAGATAATTGTGCATTCCAAATGTGATTATTATATAGTGCAGGAAAAGCGCCAGAGAGCAAATTCTAAATGAATGCACGATTGTTTGCAAAGTTTACACGTTACTTACACAACAGGAACGACTCTACGCTACTGTAGCAATTAAATATTTGTCGTCGAATTCCATTGACTCTCATTATTCGCAGCTACTTTGTGCATGGTGGTTTTAGAGTAAAAAGTCAATATGCTAATGAGTACATGTAATGAGACAGCGGCAGAGACAAAATAGCTATACTTGATCTCGATCATTTGTAATTGTTCGAACTTTTGTTTCTGTTGCCATCGTTTTTAGTTCACTTTCCAGTTCACTTTTTATTTGAATTTTTATAGAACAAATGATAAAGCATTCATACAATATTGCGAAACACGAACATGAAACTTATTATGATTTTGTTCATTATTCAGTAAAGTGATTTTCTGTTAATAACTTATAATAATATAATACAAAGAAGTGTTATTGTACTGATATTAATTCACATTTGTGAAAAATACCGCAGCCTTTTGTAATTACGAAGTGAAAATAAAAGTGAATCGTTTTAAGTTAGCTCGTGCACTTAAAAGCGTTTGCACCAAATGACACTGCGTAATCACATTTCAGTACAACATAGTATGAACGAATTTGACACCAAAACTTTCTATGGGATTGACTTACGTTCAGATTGGATTGGAACTTATAACCCTTCGCAGTCAAAAATTAACACCCTATTATATTGCGCTTACAAAAAGTCTTGTACGCAATTATAATAGCACACTGCTAATTGCGCGCCTCTTTTTCACCATTAATATAATCAGTGCTCCAATTAACGTACATGAATCATAATTTATTTTACAATATCATTTAACATAACAACAAAACATTATTTTATATATTAATAATTAAAAATTATTAGCTTTCAAATTATTACAGATATTTCGAATTCTTCACAACTTTTTTTCATTAATTGTTATCAGATAAATATCCAATAAATATTATTGGAGTACAAAAATATACGCGTAATAAATAAAAAAATCAACGAGAATGTATTTTTGGATTAGCGAAATGAAATTCAAATGAAGTATTCAGTATTCAATTCATTCGGTTCACTTATGATCCATGAAAAGAACATGTACATACAAAAACATACAAAAACAAACAAAGAAATCAGGTTAGGGATTCAAAGTTGAAATAAAAAAGAAAAAAAAAAGGAAAAAAAAAAGCTGATACTTGAGGGGAAATTCGTCTAGAAATCGACTTGAGTTTTTGCCTCAGCCTATACATCTTGAGCTCTTAGATTTTTGGTTTGGCCCGAGGGATAGGCAAATTCCATTGATCGCGGTTCACGTCCTCGATCAGTCGTGAAAATCGCCCAAAGATATTTCAATTGGCTCGCTACTTCACAAGACTTTTCACAAGCCTCTTTGATAATACACATGTACAAACAATTTGTTTGGCAACGAATCCACCATTGCAATTAGCCTGGCAAATATTTCGGCTGGCCAATATGCGAACAGCCAACTGGAAATTAAAATTTCCCAGACCGTGCTTTTTCATTTGCCCAAAAAGTTACGCTCACATAAATACGAATAATTTTAATTACATCGGAAATCCGGCTAAACGTTTCTTCTTTAATTGTACCGTATTTGGCATTAAGATACGAAATGGGTCCTGGGTCCGAGCGAATAATACGCAGTTGCAAGTTTTAATTGGAGCCTTTGTTGGGGTGACTAAAACTAGACAGAGTAAGAAGAAGAGCTAAGAAATAACGGGAAAAAAGGAAAGAACAAACAAAAAAAAAACAACAAAACAAGAAGGTTTAAACTGGCGTGAGTTCGGAGATGGCGAAAAGAGGGAATCCCTGCGGGATCAGATGCGCAGCTGTTTCACCGGCGCCAAAGCAATTACAAAGGAACCGCTTTATCGCGAAAATAGCTTGTGATAATCCGGATACAAGCGGCGGCGGTCCGAATTATTACGTAGTCAGAACGTAAACGCCGTAAACGCGCCGGCAAGACCGCGATTCAGGGCCCGCTAATAGGCGTGCACTTCAATTTCCAAATTGTTCTAATTAATAGGGATTATAATTGGCAATTAAGCGCACTAGAGCGCAACCGAAGGGCTTCTGCGTCACCTCGGCGATACGACAAGTTAAGCGCGCAATATTGACCGTTAACCAAAGGAAATTAGCCTAATCGTTGAAATGAGCGCGGACGTTGCGATTTTCACGCTCTTCCGGTCACGGACCGCCTCTGCGGATCGAAAGTCATTCACGATACTCCGTGTCTTTCAGTATTCTCGCTTGCTCGAAATTTGAGTGGAGAAAGTGATTTCTATGCAGATTAAGAAACAATCGTTAGAATGCTAATGAAACGTTTGGATTAGGGTGTCTTTCCCAACCTGGGGTGAACGATAGCGAAACAAACCTGCTGCAAAAATTCAAGGGCTCACCGGCTATACTTATGTCAGCTATTGACGTTCGATTTTCAACATGCCAAGCGAAACAATCAGAAATTTTGATTGAAATCTGGTTAGATATTATTGAATGGGAATTTAATCCAATTATTGGATTTTCTTTTACGGATTGTGGCTATTGAGCAAGGCACGGTGAGATAATTTAAAAATATAATTTCATAGCCAAAATGGTTGTTATTATTATTATTATTATTATTATTATTATTACGATGAAAGTGAAATTGTAATGAAATTTGGTAAATTCAAATTATGGTTATTAAATTATATTTTACGGTATAGGTTTGCTATCCACAAGATACTTAGTGGAACATTGTATGATACCTTTGTAATGTGAGTAATTATAACGCCATATTACATAATTGCTAAAAAAGATAAATATGTTTATAATTGGCATATATTAATGTTATTTATTGATTATTGGAGATAGATTTATTTGAACAACTATCCAAGTAAAAATTAATTTTTTTATTTTAATTTTTTTCCTTTTTTCTTTTTTTTTCTCTATAAAAAAAAAGAAAAATTGTCATAAAGTCCAAACTACAGATTTCTAACGCATCCTTGATAAAAAATGCAAAGTCTGATTTCCATTCGTATAAATCTTCTAACACGAGGGAGTCAAGTAATCTATCGCAATTCTACGACAACACATTTTATATATCCAGGTCATAAATAGAAATTTCACTAGAATCGCGTTCTTATATGAAAAATTGACACGGATCTCTCCACCGGCGTTCATTTTTTACAACTGAAGTTCATTCCATTCTCGGAATGTACATTTTTTATACAAAATAGACTTTTTTAGTCTTTCAACATTTATTCATTTATTGTAAATACTGTAGATCTGAGTATTGAAAACTCGGATATTTTGCAAATTACAGAATTTATAACTGAACGAAACCATAATTTATTATACATATCTTGGTTTTCTTTGAACAATTTTTCAGAATTCATGTTATTTATTATTTTTTCATTCAATTATGTAGTTATTTTGATCATTAAATAATATATCGATTTTAATCATATTTTATCATTATTATTTTAGTTCTATTTTTCCAAGTATTGTTTGTTAATTGTCATTAAAATTGACAATGAGGAAAACTTGCACATCTTAGCGAAATGTAGCATCGGTTAGGCAGCTTATTAATTAAGGGTAACATGCATTGATTGACGATGTAGCATCAGTTTCAATGAAGCCGATGCTCGATGCCGACCTACACGTTGCAATCCTATCTCCTCATACTGCACTGGAATCCGACATTAGAATGCATTTCTGGCTAATTCTCGAACCCATGTAGTTGCCAGTTGGACCTACCACAGTTTTGCATTAAAACGATTTCCGATACCGAGAGCATTCCATCAACCAAGAAGTGTACATTAAACTCAAATCTTGTCATGGATATTCGTTTTTCCAACTCTTTTCAAATCTGTATTCATAACCAAGAAAAATTTTGAATTGTAGATTTAGTCATCGCCCGGAAATTGTTTTTCTTGCTCTTTCTACCGATTCCCAATATTGTTGCAAAAAAGAGTAATAGTTTCATACTTGTGCATGAGCAACATTTGTCACTGAAAATTTGAAACTTTTTATTTCAACAATTCACTGTGCTCAAAACCTTGTGTTTAAAGAGAGAGAGAGAGAGAGAAAAAAATTAATCCTCACTTTTATAACATCGAATAATTTTCATTCCATGCGCAAAACATTTTGAATGGAAAAGCGCCCGCGCGTCACCCGGATCATTCGGTATACGTGACCGAGAAAGAAAGATAAATCGACGGCATATTGACGTCGATTGGACGCATCAATCACAAATCGTGTTCGACACGTGTGTATCAATCACTAGACGCTATCGCAAATCGGAAAACTCTTCCAAACTACGTGCGTATCGCGGTACAATCCAAGATTGCATTTAAGATTTCATGTGCGAGCCTTCCAAGAGTCGACTCTCTTACAAGTGAAAAAAGAGTATATTTACAGCTACGAGATAGATTTCAATTAACTGATAACACAATGTCGTCGGAACGAGTTTTTCTTCAGCGAGCGAGATGTGAAGAACCGAAAATTTAATTATACCGACAAAAGGATGGAAAAATCGACAAAGTTGAGCTGTTTAATTTGAATGTAATAATCGATCATAACACTTGATTGAGTCCACGTTTGAAAATCAATCATGAATCAAGGAGTGGTATTGAGTGGTAAATATTATGTTTGACCTGACGTGTTCTATCAATCGATCATCATAACTGAAGTCATTTCGTTGACTGGTAATCTAAAAGTAATTGACCCTGGTCGCTGTCCCATTCTATCTGCTAACAACACAATCATTTGAACAAATTCCACCTAGATTTCTATTCGACTATTCACAAGATCATATTAAAAAAGATGTAGACAAAATTTCAGTAAACTTGTTGACCGAAGAAACTCAATTTTCTGAATTGACGTAATAATATATTACTTGACTAGACGGAGAAGTAGGGTTTTCTCCCACGAGTGAAAGTGGGGCCACGAGCGAAGCAAGTTAGAATACTTAACGATTGTAGAATACAAAAGTTAAATACAACATTTTTGGAATAAAAATCGAATTAAAAATGAGTTGAAAGCAATTAATTAAATAGGAAATGTTAACATATTTGAATAAACTTTGGTATTAAAAAGAACAAAAAGCATAAATAATTTAATTCAATTTCATTTTTATAAATATTATTTTATTATCCGAATTTTCTGAACGTTCCGAACGATGGATAATTTTGGCGGGGAATGAATGCGAACGCAGACGACTTAATTAAGTGGGGGTCAACTTATCCCACTGCTTCCACCTAATTATCAACGCTCAGCGAATGGGACGCGCTTTCTTCAGTTGGAGAAAAGCTTGTTTCTCCAACTCTTAAAAATGGCAGAAATTGGCATTTTTACCGCACGTGTAAGAGACATTTAATTTCTTGACTTGCTTATTAAATTATTGTACATAAATAATAGAATCAAAACTTAAGTATTTTTGATGAAAAGTAAAACAAAAAAAGAAAGAAAAGACGTTCCTTCATGTCGCTAAAACTAATTTTACAAAATTTAGATATTAAATTAATTTGTTTTTTATAATAAAATAAATAGAGTACGAATAAATATTTTTATAATCATTCATGAAAATGTAAATAGTGCTAAAAACTTGTGTTCACACTAAAGTGAATGGTTGTATTAGAATGTTTCTGAAAATAATACCAAAAGTGTTACTCAGTCACGACTCAGAGCAGTATTCGGCGAGCCGCAAACATTTGCGACGCTTGAAACTCAAATTCCTAAGAGTCTTGCGTCACGCCAACCGATGACAGACTTAGGATAGAACTTATAGTTCATATATGCGATATGATTGAATCGATGTAGTGATGGTTATTGCCATAAGTATAAATACAATGACTCG
>JABFPM010001790.1:0-18708 GCA_022817325.1 Idris sp. 1 HC-2018
ATAAATAATTAAATATATAAATAATTATATATACCTATATATACATATATATATACATGGAATTAAATTTTATTATCTCTTATCATTAATAAATTGGAAATGGCGCAAGCGAAGCGCGCGATTGGTTCTAGTTTCACTAATAAAAAAGCTTTTTTTTTAATAAAATGATTATTTTTAAATATCAAATGTATACCAAAATGTCCAAGATCAAATTATTCCTAAAGTATTAATAAACTCCGCAAATGTTTATTAGAAATAGAAAAAAATATAAATTTGAATTTCATTTTGAATTAAAAAATGTTTGTGCAAAAATATCTAGGTTTTACAACAATTTTAAAACATGGGTGTTTAAATTGCCTATATTAGCCCCAGCCAAGCCCGACAAGAAACAATTTCTAGGTACCATATGGGTAAGAAATTACAGTTCCATATGATTAGTAGGCAAGCCCATATGGGCCCCAAAAACGATTTCTACTAAAGCTGATTCAAGTTTCTTTCCAAACAAAAGAATCATAATTATTCAATTTTAACGTAACATTGAAGGAAATTTTATTTGAACGGAAATGTGTAAAATGGGTATGAACAAAAAAAAATCACGTCAATTTAGGTGACGTCTCTGCAAACCGCTTCTGCGAATTGGACAATGTGAAACAATTTTTTAATTATTCCAGTTAGACAAATCTTTTCAAACTTGTTCTATTCACGAAAATAAGAGTCCACTTTATGAATAATTCCCGATATGAATTTGCCGTTTAAAAAAGAATCAATATTATTGGAGTTGAATTTGGCCGGTTGCCAACAAGATCTGGGCTTGGGAGTTACAGACGATATTATACGAATTGTACAGCGCTTTTAGATACACGATGTTTCCAATCCGCGGAATCGAACTTTACTTTTTTTCATTTATTTATCATAAAGTATTTTCATTTATCGATTTGTTTATTTATTTAAGTATCGAACCGGTAAACTTTCTGGGCAGAAAATAACGAATTATAGTTATTTATGAAAAAACAAGTCCTTTTTTCACTCAAATTAATTAAAACAATTTTACACATAAAAAATATGTATCGCAATGAAATAAACTGTCAGTCACTTGTCTGACTGTTAATCCTTTGATTCTGCATACCTTTTGGCATCAATGCATGAGTTGAACAGAAAATCAATGTCCAAGTTGGACGTCCAATTATCTTGCTCCTACATCATTTGTGATCTAAATTTTGTCCATTTCAAATTGTCCCTCATAAATACGCCAGATATTTTAATGAATACCACCTTAATCAAGAACTTGATGCTATTTTGTTTACAAACTGAACATGCATATTTATTTCTTACTTTTCATTCAGCTTAGTTATCAAGTTTTGCACCAATTTATTACAATTAAAAATATTAACGAAAAGAACGTTTTAAAATACAAAAGAAAAAAAAATAATATCTGCTGAAATCTAGGTGTTCTTAATTTCATTGAATTCACTTTTGATCCACATTTGATCAGGATGTATTATTAACGCGGTCGTCTAGACAACAATTCATAAATGATTTAATGCAAAGTGGCGTTAAACGCTGCCGAGACGATTTCACTTCGATTATCGTTTGCCACGGCTCTTACGACAAAAAGCGCAGGCTTTTTCGAAATTGAGCTATTAAACGATCTTCCACGATAATCTTTCATGTGGTTTAACGCTTTTCATTCAAGGTGTGCAGCTTGTACACGCTTCGAGATATTCATGCTAAAAGAGCTACCAATTTTCCAATCGAATAATCGACTGAAAGATATCATTGCGGTTATCTCGAAAAAGCCTAGTTTTTTTGCATTATGAAAAGTGTTTTTTGCAGCTTTTTTCACTAATGTAAATATATTAAAGAGTAATTTTGAATTACACTTTAATTGTACACTTAAATCTTTATGGTCTTTCAGAATTACGTTACAATTTTTGCAAAAAAAGGACGTTTCTATTTTTTCAGAAAAAATAATTTAGGAGTTTTGAAAAAGTTCAAAAAAGTTTGATATAGTTAAGAAAATTACTCGAGAATCTAAGAGATTTAACCGAGAGAAAAAATAGAAAGCAGAAACAGAATTATTGGATACCTTTAATGGGTAATCTGGGATTGGCTCGGGCATAAGATTGGGATACGAGAAGCCGCGGCTTTGACCGAATACAATCACGTTTTCCAGTCTCTTTGGCCAATCGATAGCAGGATAACTATAAGTTTTGAGTCTGAAAGTATCCCAAGGGACACTTTCATGGGTCGCAGTAGGATTCGACTTCACGATTCTAATTAATATTTTTTTACTATCTTTATTTCTTAAAGTTTAATGACATTTAAACATAATTTAAAAATCCTGATTATTAGATTTCAAATAATCAGTAAACTGATTAAGGAAATAATGTAGTTTTATTAAGTTAATTTGAAAATAGTAAATAAATAATAATTGCTTGAAGGATTTCATTAATCAGTATACTATTCAAAGTAATATTTCTAAAAGAAATTTTCAAAAATAAGCAAATAAACTTTGCAAAATATTTTCGTAAAAAAAGATATTATATTTCTTAACAATACCTACGGAAAGTTTGGGAAACTTTGTAAACGATTAACATTTTCTATGATTTCAGATTTGGAAGTAACTTTTTATTATGCAGATAATTACTAAGTTTTTTATTGGAAACTTCAAATTTGAGATTTTGAATCCTCTAATTAAAAACCCTCTAGTTAAAGATTGTTGTTTTACTAACTTTGATGTCAGCGATTTTTTTACGTTGAAATATGATAGAATTTACTGTAAAATATAGTTTATTTGATTATCTATTTTCCTTAGTGTATTTGTTTCAAAAAGTAGATTTTTTTCAATGTATTAGTAGATGTTTCATAGATTTACGATACAGAGGTCAAATCATAGTAATTTTGGATCCCAATAAGTTTTTTCAATTCAGTTTTAGCATTAATGAATTATAAATTTCTTGAGCAGTTATAACTTCTGTATTAAACATATTAAATCAAAATAAATTGCGAAATTCTCAAAATCTCAAATCTAAATGATTAAACTTTGCTTGTAAAATTTTGTTTATACCTGGATATAAAAGAAATTAAGTTTCAAAAATTATAATAAAAATTAAAAAAAAAATTAAATTCTGCAAATGAAAAAAATACTTAACCTTAGCAATAAAAATGACTCAAATTGTAATACATTACACTAGTTAAGTATAGTGTTTTATCTAACGAGAATTGAAAAATTGGCTTCTTTTTCCACTGTTTTTTGGTAATGCACTTTTCAGGTAATCATTGAAATTCCTATATACGGAATCAAACATTTTTCCTACCGTAAACTGTGGGAAAAGAAACCACTTTTCCAATAGAGTTAGATAAAAATAATTGTACATTAACCTATTTCTTGCAGTTGGTGCGAAAACGCACCGTTTTAAACCATTGTTTTTACATATCCAAAAAATGAAAAATATTAATTTTATGTATAATGATAGCAAATATAGTCAGTTTGATATATTATTAACAAATTAATAGTTTTTTTATAAATTAACAAATGATTGCAAAAAAAACGAAAAAAAAAATTTTAGCATTTTCTTTTACATTTTGATGTATCAATTAAATCTGTACAAAAATTGTGCAAAATAAGCTTTTTGAATGTTTTGATACTAATATTTTTTAACGAATAATGAAATTCATGCATTCAAGATGCAACACTTTACTTTTGTTAATTTTGAAGTTTCAAAAATGTAAAATCTGAAAAAGAAAAGTAGTTAAACTTTGAAATTAAAAATTAATTAAACTTGAAAAAAATAATCAATTGTGTTAAAAATAAATATATTCGCAACATCTAAAAAGTAAATGATTAATTTTGAAAATAAAACTGTAGCAAACCCTAAAAGAAACATTGATTTGTAATTATTAATAATATGCACGCTACGAGGCCTAAACAGCAATTGACTCCGGAATAAGTATTTTCTCTATGCAAACAGAGAATCTTAGAGCGAGCTACCGTCTTCCACCACAAAATTTGTTTCTTCACCACTCATATGGTTAATGTACAATATATTTATTATACAGCTATATTTCTATCTAGAACCTGTTGAGGTTTTCAATGAAGCCTATTGAAATTAGGTTTCGTTTGCAAAACCTCATAGGGGACAGCTTAAATGCTTCTTAAATGCTCTCTTGGGATGTACAAAACTTTTACCGGGGCTTTATTATAAGAAATATCTGATGAAGGTCCAGAGAATTTGACATCATTACCCTATCAAATTTCTACTTGAAATTTTACAAAAATTGATATTTTAATAATTTTGTATGTAGATGAGCTTTTTTAAATTTACAACTAGAACCAAGTAACTCATAATTTTAGTTAGAGGATTCAAAACATAAAACTTCAAACTTCCTAACAACAAAAATTATGACAATTTTACTTTAAAATCATTCAAAATTTTAAATGCTTGAAAAT
The DNA here is from genome assembly GCA_022817325.1 of Idris sp. 1 HC-2018. NCBI lineage: Eukaryota > Metazoa > Arthropoda > Insecta > Hymenoptera > Scelionidae > Idris > Idris sp. 1 HC-2018. Next base: position 4,451 of record JABFPM010001790.1, read on the forward strand.
TTTCCCAAACATTCTGGCGATAGTGTACCTGATTTCATTAATTTGGCCAATACAGAATTGTATAAAAATATAATCCATTTAAACGTAAATTATTTTCAGAACATATACACACCTAAAAATGATTCGTCGATAATAATTTAAAATGAATTTTACCAGATTTTTTATGAGAATTTTAAATACATTTGGTTTTGAAATTACATTCGTTTGAAGTTAAATGAATCTGCTTTTGATTCACAACCTTAAAGTGATTAAAATGTTTTTGAATTACGTTAGTTGAAAATAAATGAACATTACAAGATTCAAACAATTGCAGAAGCCGGGAAATTAAAAAACTATAAGCGGGTGCAAATATTACGTAAATAGGATAATGCATTTTATGATATTTACCGTGTATCCGTCATAAGTCCAGGAACCAAATTTCATGAAACACGTTTGCATATCAAAGGGAAAATATTCCACATCGATTTCACAAAAAGATTTGTATATCGCCGGAGGCTTCCAGACCACTTTGCCAGTGTGGTGCAATATTGCCTTAGTCATTATGGTTACCTCGTAATTTCCGTCCGCACTGAAAAAAAGGATAAAACAGTAAAGATATTTTTAATTGTCCTTCGTAATTCCACCTACGTCTGATTAAAACTAAGTCCACGTCTTTTGGCTCGTAAAATTATTATATCTCCGATTTAAAAAACACAAGAAACAATCTATCTCCAAATGAATCGGAAATGAAAATCGAAAGATAGAATGTTGCAGAAAAGACCATTCTTATTAAATAATAATATTTGATTTTCAGTTAAAAATACGTAAGAAATGATAGATTATTTATGATTTGTCACTCAATATTGATGAGTTGGCAAGCAATTGTTACACTTGTTGCATTAAACTCTTTCTCTTCCCCCATTTCGTTATGTCTCTTTTATTATTGGATACTGAATACGCGATTTGTAGGAGTCAAAATTTATTAATAAATAAAGTATACATTTTTATATTTGTCTAATTATCGATAAAACCTTAATCAATAAAATGAATAATCATTTTATCATTTTTCAAATCTATCATTTTTCTATTTTTTTCATTTTTGAATGTTATCTTTTGAAAATGCTTTTAATGATACTTTCTTTTCAGTATAAGAGACATCCAGAAGCAAGTAACGTTTATTTTTACATTTATTTATTATTACGATGATAGCTGATTTTAACTATTAAGTTACGAAACGTTAACATTCAACATTAAATTTGCGCTAGTTTATTTTAAAGCGCTTAGAACTTATTTCGACTAAAAGTAGTCTTTTCAATAAAGATACTTAAGTGTAAATAAAATAAAAGCTCTCACAAACAAGCCAAAAGTTTGGACTAAGTTCTTAAGGATTTAAGTGTCAAACGTCAACATTTATTGGAAAATAATGATACTTATGACCGTGAAATAGAAAAAAATTTGTCAATGTGGTATAGATTCTGTCCTGAACTTAAATATTACGAATTTTTTTAATGGTATCATTCAACCGTAGGTATATTATGTATAATCATTTAGACAAGGTAAATTGAAGTTCTTTTTCGGTCAAGTATTATTAACACTCGGATGACCGAATGATTTGACATACTTAGATGCCCAATGCGAAAGATATTTCACAATTTAGTTTTTTCATTATTTTAATAAACTTTTTAGCTCAGGTAACTTAAATAAGATAATAAAAGAAGCAAAGTTTCGAAAAGATTGACTAAAAATTAATTATTTTATAAAAATTAGAATTCTGAATGGCAATAAATCTTTCGACTTGGACTTCTGACTGATAAATTAATATCATATACTGTATACATTTGATTATTATAAAACTTATATACTGCTCAATAATTATATTCATAATAAAAATATTTAAATAAAATTATTATAAATAAATTACTAACTGTTTATAAATATTTTTTTTATTTATTCAACTCAAAAACTAATTTACAAATTAAAATCACAAATAAAAATGCTGTTTACAAAATAAAAATTAATCAAAAATATAATTATAAATTTTGGGAATTTTAATGGTGTTTAATGTAGCATTTATGTTATTTTTGTCTTCTTTAATGTGCAGCATTTCCGAGATGTCTCTTTTATAATAGTGTGTCTCCTTATCTAAGATTTTCGAGTTATCCCAATCCATATCATGACTATTTCTCAATCTATCATTTGTGGTCTAGTGCTCGAAAAAACGAGTATTTTCAATAATTTGTTTGAGGTACTTAGGAATAAAATAAAAACACAGGATTTTTCATTATTTGTTCATTCAAGTCTAATCAACACAAGTCACAATTTGTGGTATTGAAAGTATTCATATTTTTTATCAACAAATATTGTTTTTAAATTAAAAAAAAATGTCAACGTTTTAATTTGCATGCAAATAATTGTCTCTTAATATGATTGAAACAATTTAAAATAAATATAAAATTTAATTAAATTAATAGAATATACATTTTTTTGAAATAGAGTATTAGATTATATGCAAATAATGTGAGGCCCAATCAAGTTTAATTTTCTCTAACATCTTGGTTCGATTGGGCTTGTATATTTGACTAAGGGTACACAGTGAAAATGGAAGCCGACTACGCATACGATCTGAAATACGTGCTTTAATCAACGAAGAGGCAACCAAGAAGGATTCTACTACGTGTGTGGACCAAAGATAATTAACGATGTTCGCGGAACGTGTTTGCAGCTTTCTACAAGGCGAAATAGCTTTGCGTCAAGATTCGGTCATGAGAAGCTTTTATGCTTATTGTCATTTACTTTGCCATTAAATGCGCACCTGATTCAATACGTCATTATATAAGTTTCACGAGCAGATGTCGCTCACTGAGCAAGAGCAAATTTTAATTTTCTTTTTCTACATGTAGGCCGAATTACACTACTCAGAATCATTGAGTAGTGTTGAAATTTATATTTCCCACATGTTGGCAGAATAATCAAATTTATCGAAACGAATTGCACCTCCATTTGAACTGCATTTTAAGTGATTTTCCTTAAATTTAATTCGGTTCTAATAAGTCAAAAATGTTATTTTCCGGTAAGCATATATTTTTCCAACTTGTTGACGAACATAAAATTGATTTGTACCACTGACTGACTTATTAATATGTGGCTTTAACTGGGTATTAGGTGTTTTAGAAATGTTCCGCGTAGATTGAATATACTTCACTTGCATTGCTTCAAGTATAATTTATGCAGGATAAACATGGCAGAGAATAAATTTATGACAAATATGGTAGCTTAACTTTTCTAAGTGATTTGAAGGTAATTTAATTTGAATCTTGTTTATAAAGATACTCAATTCAATCTCCTTAATTAAGCTTGAAAAATGATTTTATTAGTACAATTTTATAAGTACAGTCTTGTTAAAATAAAATTTAAATTTTACATTATTTTAAGGTAACAAACATTAATTTAATATTGAATTCAGTGAATTTATTTAAAATTAAGGAATAATTTAGAATGTAAATGTTTTCTAATAAACAAATTTTATAGCAAACAATTTAAATTATGCAATAAGTTTCAACTTATAATTATTATATCCAACTTAGTAATATTATAAAATTCAATAAGCAACAGTTTTATATTGATTATTATTACATGAAGATTTTGTTTGCATTGAAATATAATACATTTTGTGTTTATAAATGATCAAGCATTCTTTTGAAAAATGTCAAGAGTAGAATAAAAATTTAATAACTTTATTAAATTGTACTATTGTTAATTAACTATATTATAATACTATTCTTCATATAAAATAGGTAGATTAATTTTAATGAAAAATAAAATATATATGTGTTTTATTCATATAATAACGCAAGTATTTTATGTTTCATTTACAATCGTGTAAAACTTCTTCAGAGGTCAAGAAAACTCGAACTTATAAATTTAATAATTTTTTTCTAAAATATATAGTTAACAAAAAGTATTTTATTCAATGATTATCACTAAAAATTATTCGTGATTTAGGGAAAAATAACAATCAACATATTTGCATACTTGGAATGGCACATAAAATTAGATTTGAGTTAAGTAATGCACAACAATAAATAACTGTTCACAAAATAAGCAAAGTTACTTTTATCTTTGCTTTGTCAACTGTTTATCCAAAGGCCATTAACTTCGTATTATCGAGTTGGAGGGTTTGGTGCTTCGACAAGAGTTTTCTCCGCAAACTTTTTTACCGCAAAGTAGATACGTCGGATCGATCAGAGCTAGACGAGCCGAATTTCATATAAAACAAGAAGATACAAGACACTTTTCCAACATCGTTACAAAGAATGCAATAACAAGAGTGCACATTTAAAAATAACTTTTTATTTGTGCAACAAAGATACATCATGCTTTGTTGTTTACAAAATATATTGACTTTTTCTGTAATTGTGTGCCGTTTCATCAATGAGAGTTATAATTTCATTACAATAAAAATTTGAGCTTCACCGGGTCATGAAAAATTTGATCTTAGGCTATAAGATATTTTAATATAATAAATCTCAACATAATTTAAGAGTTGAATTGCGTCAATGTTAATTAAATTTCAATACTTATAATTGAATTAAAATTAGCAGCGAGGTAACAGATGCTTAGAATTAACAGAGAAATATTTTAAGCCGAAGTTTCATTCTGAGAAAAGTAAGATTGTACACAAGTTGCGTGCAATTTGATTAGAAATGTTGCAGAAAACAAAGTTGTCCTCCTTATTTGCAACTATTGAATTAAATTAAGTGAGTCATAGTTTTTTAATCAACAGTAATTGTGCCGAGATAATTATGTCACCGTTATCAAATTATTTTGTTGTCGTATGCATTAACAAATCAACAAAATTATATCGAATTCGTAAATTAACATTTTTCAACTATGCAAATCGATTACGCTGCATTAACATTTGGTAATGACTATTAATTAACAAAAATCGAAAAAGTTACAATTTTATATTTACTGATGATGATATTTCGAATTAAATTTTAAAATTCTATTTAAATTTTTTTTTCTTGCGAACATTCACGCCTCAGAAAAATTTTATTTGATTCGTTTTTGTTTGTTTTAGAGTGCGAGTTAAAAATAAAAAAGAAAAAGCATTAAAGAAAAGAACACTGTGTGTTAGGAATAACGATGCAAATAAGGTCAAATGAATAGGCCGAGAGTAGTGGAGGCAAGGTTTTTAATGATATTTTGTAGTCAATTTGAACAAGTCATTATAATGTAAAGTAAGTTTCAGCAAAATTGTTTTAGACATTGTAAATGCACTAAATGTTGAAGAATAATTGAGTTCGAGTTAGTTGAAATTTCAGCCACTTTAAAGTGTAATTAGTGTAATGAATATTAGGGAGTTAAGACAGGCTGGAGAATGGTAACTTCTTGAGCTGACGAAATGTGCTTTGCGTCACTCGAGTCTACATTTTTTTTCTTATACAAACTGGTTGAATTGAAAACTACACTGTGACATCTACGATATCCATTACTTTTATTTATCGACGAAACTTGTTGAAAAATAAGCTTCGTCTGACTTAAAGAGTTTTGCATCACTGAAAAAATCGTTTTGGGATAGAAATAACTTGTTAAGAACTGACAACAGGTTACTTGAACAGGTTCTCTTTGACCTGCTATTTTGTTTTGCAGATCAAAATCCTTGCTTTTGCAATGTTTATCTGAATTTTTAGAGAGAACGACAAAATCACTGACTTAATCAAATAAAAGCAAAAGAAAAATTTACAAAGACATAAAATTTAATGCACTCATTATAATCCATGTGAACGGAGAATTCACATAAAAGATATATAAAATAACATTTGTAAATGTAAACTAAGGTTTTTATTTGTTCTAAAAAGGATATGAAAAATTTCGTTGTAAATTTAAGTAAATCCTGTGTTGTTACAAAAATTTCAAATAATTTTCATAAAATATAAGACATTTATTTGATTAAAATTGGAGTATTATAAAAATTATAACAAGAAAACATTAATAATACAAGAATCTTATTGAATTACAAAAATAAATTTGAATGAAAATGAAACATTAAAAATTAAATGAATAAACGTATATGTTTACAAAATATCTTGTATGAAAAATACAAATTTGGAAATCAGAGAGAAATACTTAATTGCAACTTACATTTTTTACCTTTATTTCAAATGTTTGTTGCAAACAATTTTTACAGGTAAAAAAAAGCAACAACTATTATACCAAACATTCAATAATAGAATAGCATAGATAAATTATAATATTTCTATAAACCAAAAAAGGTGAAATGATGAAGCTAAAGAATGTAACGTTCTAGAATGAAACATTTTTTTACTTGAAAAACCGAATGCAATTCTGTGGGTCATAGGAAGAATGACTTGAGTCCAATTTTTGTCAAAATTAAAATAAAAGAATAACAAAATGTCTTTTAATTTCTCTTTTATTTAGCAATATTATTTTTTATTAACATAATATTTTTTCATGAAAAAAATGAAATTTGCAAAATCTCTTAACCCATTAACACCCAAGTTAACTTTTTTTATCAAATTTGAGTTCAATTTTCAATAACATAACAAAACAAAATATCAACATAGAAGTAGTGATCTTATAGATTAAAGTATCCTCTATCAAGATTCCGAATTGAAAAAAAAAATTTTTCGGCGCAAATTCAATATGGCGATTTTTAAATAAAAAAACACATGTTTATTCATTTATAAACTATATGTACTTTAATTGTTTTGAAAATAAATTTTCAATTTTTGTAAACAATAAATGTAATGTAACAGTACAAAGTGTTCACTATGTCAGATGTCTTATAGTTTTACGATATAATTTTATGAAATCAGAACGTTAATTATTTATAATTAACCCCAAAAACATATAAAAACAAGTATTATACATTATTTTCTTCATTTTTTTAATTTAAGTCCGCCATATTGGATCCGCCAATTTGAATGTTGATAAAATAACCTCAAATTTGTAATTAGCGACCCCAAAAACCCTTAAATCCAAATTATTTTTACAAATCGACCTAATAAAAATTGTGCCCCTCAAAGGGTTAAATGTAATTTTTTTTTCTCCACACGCGCATGCGAAGTGGCTCTTCGCGGGCCAGATTTTGGGGAGCGAAGGACTACTTCGCTCCCTAGAGAGCGAAAAATTTCTTCGCTCCCAAGAAAAAGTTCTTCGCGCCTTCTTCGCGTCCTTCCCAACAGCCTTCGTGTCCGTCAATTTTTGTTCTCTCCCGATCCTATGTCCCTATGTGAGTCTGAACAGACGGTACAGCAGATTCAACTTTTACTCACATAACCCCAATGTGAACTTGCAACAACGTGCGTGTCGCGTGATCCGGTGTGTTCATTTTAAAATACAGAACAAAAACGAAATGAAAATAAAAAATTTTTGTTGAATGTTTTATACAAAATCTTTTTTTATTGCAGTAAATTATTTTTTTTATTAATTTTGTTTAATATTAAAATTTATGTTTTTTTATTAAATTTTTTATTAAAAATTATTTTGTTTATTTATTTTTATTGAAAATTCATTTTTGTATTCAATATTTTATTTCGAATATTTATTTATACTTGTAAATCACTTTAAATATATTTTTATTATAATTTTTTCATGCGCCATTTAGAGTAATTATGAAGAAGTAATAACGCTGTGCGTGTCGCCGTTTATTTTTTTTTACATTTTTTTATTTGTGTAACCGTAATTTGTTTTTAATTAAATTTATAACTACGGAAAAAAACTTTTTTTTTGACCCCCTTTGCTCGCTTCGCTCGATTTACTCGCTTCGCTCGATTTTCCCACTTCGTTCGTCTCGTTCAAGGTACTCGTTTATTATGAACTATTTTTAAACATTATTTCGGCCCTTGAAGAGCCACTTCGCATACGCTTGTGACGAAAAATAGTATCTATTCACAGCTCGCCTCGCGAAGCTGTTCCTCGCTCCCTTGTTGCACAATATACTATTACCAAATAAACTAATTAATCGTTTAATAATCAATGTTAAACAGATAATGGATAAGTATTTTATTCATAATAACAAGAGACAATTTTATTTTACGGTAAATATTTAAATAAATCGACTTTTAAAAATTTCTCAAAACACATTTAACCTGCCACATCTTGAAATGTCAAAAAATGGACTTAAGTCGTTCTTCTTATTACCCACCGAATTGAAAAGTGAATTCCATGCCGTTTTGTACCTGTATTTGCAGTTTCACTAAGATGCAGTTAAATAATTTAGAAATAGAATTTTTATCTTAATTACTTTTGTTAATATTCAAATTAAAACTAATTAATTGACATAAAAACTAATTTTTAATTTTTTTTTATCCTTTCTCTTAATAACTCCTATTTTCAATTAATTCATGTATTTATTTAATGATAATTTCATTTACTAGATAATTGGTTACTAAATATTTAACAATATAAAACTACTTTTAAACTTATTTTGGATCACCGAGCTAGTTTAGTATAGCAGTAACACATTGAGCTAGTATTTGGGAGGTAGCGAGTTCAATTCTCGCTGCCAGCCACATTGTTAAGGTTTTCGTGGTTTCCAAATGTGGGTGTTTCAAATTTGGGCCATGACTCTTACTTTCTTTTCCTCCTTCCAAAACTAACTGAGAACGCTAAAGAATAAAGTCTATCTATCTATCCTTATCCCCCACCCTTCCTTTGATACTTTCATGAAAAAATTTTACTAGACTATTAATACTCGACTAAATCACAGTAGAATAGTATTTTCTCTCTCTTTCTCTCCCCACTCCCCCCTATATGCAATTGCATGAAAGCGGATGCAAGAATGAATTTAAAACTTAGTTTGGGTCTGCAAAAGCTAATTTCCGAACTTACTTTGGACTTCCTCTAGATGATCCCTATATTTACATTATCCATTTATCTATTTCATTGGAGTTATACTTAGATAATGTAGAAAATATAATTTTTGAAAAATTAGTAATCAATTATTTAAGTGTAACTCCCATGAAGTGAATAAATGAATAATGATGAACATAGGGTGTTATCTAGAAGGAACTCAAAGGAAACTCGGAAAATAGTTTTTGCCGACCCAACCTAAGTTGAAAAGTATTTTTATTTACGATGAGTATTATTTTCTAATACATAGTAACAATTATCTAAGAGTAACTCTCATAAAATAAATAAATGAATAAATTGAACACAGGGATTATCAAAAGGGAGGCTAAAGGAAGTTCAAAAATAAGGTTTTTCCTACCTAAATTAAGTTTAAAAGTGGTATTATTGACGTTAAATATTATTTTTTAGTATATAGTAATTTATGACTAAAGTGTAACTCACTTTAAATAAATGAATTAATTGAACATAGGGTTTATTAAAAAAGTGAATAAAAAAAAAATCGGTAATTAATTTGTATTTCAGTTAACTAGTTTCAATTTGAATATTAAAAAAATAATTCAGATAAAAATTCCATTTATATATTATTTAACTGTATCTTAATAAAACTGCAAATACAGGTACAAAAGAATTATATTTTTCGAGATTTCTTAATTACATTCAAATTTTTGAAGTACACAAAATTGTTTCATTTCAGAACGTTCCACTCTTCAGCCCCATGGGAAAATGAGTAAATAAAAAAAGTAATAACCAAATGCGATTCTAAGACAATATAAATAAAATAATAAATTTACTGAATTTCAGTAATACCTTTTTTACGTGTATGAATGGTAATAAACACAAATGTTTATATTCTGTTGAATCCAGAAAAAAACTTGTAAAATTAGTTTGTATAAAGTTTGTATCTTACACATTCTCTAAACATGTTATTTTAATTGTCTAACCTTAGTTAGGAATTTTATTGTTTCAAATTTAGTTAAACAAATTTGCTCTTCAGTTTAAAACCATAATTTTGTCCATAACTTAAGAAACAAACTAATTATCAATTATACATAAATATCTTAACCTGGTCATCGAAATTCAATCAAGTGGAAGCAATTTCGTAAAATTGTTATAAACTTGTCGTTATCACCATCGTTAGATCGATCAAAGTTTTATTTCACAAATAACTTCTTTAACTAACTCCCTAATATTTGAAATAGGATCGGAAATTTATTTAAAAAATATTTTTTGCATTGAAATTCACTCAAAAATATAATTTTACCTGTGACATTTCTCGAAAAATATACACTGCCCGCAGAAAGTTCGTGAACATACCTTTGAAAAGCATTCATTTTTCAAAGTGATATAACTTCTTAAATAATCAATATAAAAACAATTCTAAATAAAACTTTATAAAGCTGAAACAATAAGCTTACCAATACTCAATTAAAATTAAGTTTATATTCATTTTTAGTTGAGTTATACTGTTTTGAAAAAATTAAAAAACTGCTAATTTTATGTTTTTTTCAAAAAATTCTGTGTCACGGTGAAAAATTTTTTGAGTCCTGAAACCCAGTACAAATGAAAGTTAATGAGTGATTTTCAAACGTATGTTCAGGAACTTTCTGCGGGCAGTGTATAATTTATTTCTGAAATCCTATTACTTTTAATGTGTGAACAGTTAGACAAATTGAAAATATGTAACTTCTCATACTTTCAATCTGCAATCAATGTGCAAATGTTAAATTTTATTTTCCATTCTCTTTAATGATGTACTAGTTTCTCTCGTAGGTAAACTTGTAACCCAACATCTTCAAGACAATTAGTCCCTATTCTTTGGTATTTTTACTCTCTCTTGTAAGAAATCCCCTAAACACATCCAAACTAATTAGTTTTATCGATATCAGTGTACTAGATATTTTCTTTGAGAAAGTTTGAGCTGAGATCAAACAACTACGATGTGAAAGAGACGTCAACTAACGACGTTATCGCATAATGTATTTCGAGAGAATAAGGGACTTGTTTTATTTTATTTCTCCGCCGAATCAGTTGCAATAATTTTATTGAAAATTTATTTATGAGAAACGATTTTTAGAAACACTGATCCTAATGTCTTTTCAAAAAAGCATTAAATTTCAAACTGTAAAACTACAATTATTCTTCAATCAAAGCTTCATCATATTTATATTGAGAACTGTCAGAACCAGTGGGTCTGATAACATGATAGATTGTTTCGAGTGTAATCATCTCTCAAATCAAACGCTGTTTTGTTAGCTCATAAATAACACGGTTGCGATTCTACTTAAGATAGGATCTTATCGTAGTAAATAAATCAGCATCAAACTTGTTAATTATAAGAATGTAACTGATATTTTGATGTCTTCTCACACTATAGCTGTAGCTATTTTCTAGCAAAATCAACATTATCATTGAAATACTGTTTTCTCAAGATTGCATTTTATTTCACGTTGTGTTTGGAAAATACAGTGTATTGATTTTAAGAAGGCATTCCTTTAAAAGACAACAAAAACATTATCTACTTAGTTTTGATCAAAATGGATTATAAATAAGATAGTTCTGTGATAATGGAGTAACAAGGTTCGCACTCACGTACGTTTTTTGAATATTTTTAATATTGCTTCACGAACAAACACATTTGCGGCAGGATGTAAAAAACATCTTTACCAATCTTCAATTATTGTTTGTTACAAAATCTCTCTTAATTTTATAACACCGCTAATTTCATTGTAAGAAGAAATTTATTTTATATTTGTCCAGTTAAATTGATGGCATGTTTACACACTCGACGAAAAACCGCAGGAGATAAATTATTTGCATGTGCTAATTTCGAAATTTTCGACCCGAAGTGTCAGAGGTTTTCGCAATGATTAAATATAAAAGTTTCAACTATACGATGCTCCCTTTTTTTGCATCAATCCAATTTCAATTTTTGTGAAGAATATATATTCGTGAATCTGCATAATCGTTGGGCGTGCTCCGTGCAAAATCTAAACCTTTTCGCGGATAACGTAAATCCGTAACTCCATTTCTAATGTAAAACATTTTTCAACTACAATGACGCTCGCATTTCATTTACTCAATTTATTATAGAAAATATAAACAATGCAAAAATAGATTTCTTTTGTTTTGTCGTCTTTTTTCGCGAAAAATATTGAAGCACATTTATTTACGTAATATTGTATGGATAATTCAATGAAGTAGTAATTTTATCGGAAAGTAAGTTTCAATCCGTCTTTGTTTATTCAGTAACAAAAAGAAGAAAGAGCTGAGGCCGCATACTTTGAGCCATTTAAGGTGTTGACCTCGTTTCTATAATCAAATTAATTCTGATCACCGACATTGTGAGTGTGTCCAAATATAAATAAACCCAAACAGCATTGCTGACTAAAACTTCAAACAAAACCCTTTTATCTTTGTATAAATTATAATTATAACAAAAAACTACTTTACTCAAGACTAAATTATTTGGAGCTCAAGTCAAATTTGAAATATCAAAATTTTTGTAGATTCAAAGGGAATTCATTTTCTTTTCTGTTATAACAAGAATTTTTTTAAAACAAAAATAAAAATCTTTTATTAGAAAACTAGATCTTGCTCAAAAACCAAATACTCGAAAAGTCACGTGAGAAGAAATGGCTGCGCATGCGTGTCAAGAGACGTTGTCCGAAATTCGATTGTACTAAAGGGCTTTCTTGTTAGATGACACGAGAACCTAAGCGATGCGGCACTTTATCCCCAATCCAATTTCCGCGTAAGAGGGCGCGAACAGTGAAAAGGGAATAGCAGAGAAACGAGATAACCCTGCAAAATATCGCCAGAGAACGTTTCTCAAACTTAGAACGAGATAGAGAGAAATGCAGAAAAAGAGAGAGAAATGCTTGGCTCTGAATATTTTAACATAATATTTAAGTAGCAGCCATATATATTCGAGTTTTGACGAAAACTGAAATTCGCTATTGAATGTTTCTGGGTTCAAAAAAAGAATTTTTGGTCTTAGGACCTAGGACAAAATCAACGAATATCGGAACTGTGAAAAAGTTTGCTACTGTAAGTAGGATTAAAGAGAAAAATCGTTTTTCTTAAAAAAATATTATTAAATATTTATAAGGAAATTTTGTTTTAAGATTTCTATTCTTGCATCTCTGTTTTCGTATAGAATTTTTAATGTAATTTTTTATACTTTTTTGTAACTAAATTTTTAAGGATCTAAATTAAAATTACTGGCATTTGAATGATTCTGGTAAGTGAGTCAAATACTTTGGGATCGTATGGTCTTATCTCTTCTCTTGAAATTGAATATCCTGCTTTTAGTCGTCTTGCAACTATAGCATCCATAATTTTCAATGATCTATGTTACTGATAAAAAGTGGGTACACTAAATTAGCATTCACTTCATCATCCAAAGTACAAAATATTTAATCTGACTTTGAATGATTAAGAATTTTTCCTTTAAAAAAAACATACACTAAAAAAGAAATACATTATAAAATCCTTCTACTTAAAAGCATAGCAGAGATACAGCCCGTAGGAACCAATTTATTCAAAACATACTCAATGTATTTTAAAATATGATTAATAATTGTAGTGTATTTGCAATTTTGTTGACATTTACAAATTTAGAATGATAAATGTATAATACAGTCAAGCCTGAATAAGTGGTACCTTAGTAATGAAAAACCTCTATAAGTGGGAAAAATTTTGCGGTCCCGGTACCAATTGCCCTAAAAACCTCTCTATTAGTGAGAAAATCGTATCTCTATACGTAAAACTCATTTTTTCAGTATATATCTTATAAAGCAACGTTTCTTAAGCTAATTTGACTCAAGAAATTTAACCCATAGAATATTTTGTATATAATTAAAGAAAAATAAATAATTTCTGGAGAATTTTTTAAAATTCATAATCAAAGTCCAGAATGTGTACAGTATGAAATTGACTATAAATAAAAAATATGTTGGTACTAATTATTTTCAATTTTTGACACGTTCTACGCTAAACCTCAAAAAATTATTGTTTATATAAGTGACATATAATAAACATAACAAACCCAGTGATTAATTAATTTCGGCAACTTCGTTTACATATAATTCTTATTACGAGCACATTATAAATATATAAAGATATCTTAAAAATCTTAATGTTTTATTTTATCAATAAAATGTAATTTATATATTCATTTAAAAATTCAATTAAATTTAAATTTTGCTAATTTTATGATTTTTTTATATTTACAGTTATTTTATAGTATACATATGTTTAAAATATGAAAAAATTAATATTATTTGAGAACATACAACATTCATTTTTAAAGTATCTAAACTCATATTTGTGCGTTTATCTGTCAAGATATTTTTGAAAACAGAGAAACTTCGCTCAACATCACAAGATGTGATAGGAGCAAA